>QUSF01000004.1:5175985-5376934 GCA_003676055.1 Chloebia gouldiae | reverse complement strand
TGCACAAGAAAATGCTGGCATTCAGAGTATTGTGGAAGAGAATTCCTCACCAATCTGGCTGCTCTATTGCTGAGCTTGTTTAGCTTTTCTGGTCTGACATACTTCCTCATAAAATAAATACAAAACCCAAGGCAGACAAATCGTTAAGCATGTCACATAGTGTGTTTTATTTGTCAGTGTGATTTCTGCTTGTTTTCTGTGACAAGATATCCAAGATGTCAGTTCCAAAAGTGGAGTCCTGTGGCACCCTGTGCACTTTATTCTGGTGTCAAATCTCTCTTGACAGCTGACAGTCCAGCCTGGAGCAGTTTTGGATCTCTGTGAAACTCTCACCTGCTGCTCATTTGGCATTCAGCGCTGTCTTTGTTAAGTCTTGAATATTCTCCTGTCACCCCTGCCTGCCTCTTTGTGACTAATTATTCAGTTTCCTTGAAGAAATCATGCTTTTGGAAGACTTCACATCTCCAGTCATCTTTAGCTTCTTTTTGTTCAGAAGAAACTTAATGGGGAAGCAGACATTCAGTAATTGTGGACTGTAACTTGCAAGTTTGGGAACTTTGTGCTCTCTTGACAATTCTCCTGTCAGCATCTCTTTTAGTGCCCCTTTTTCTATATTTCTTTTGTGGGTTAGAAGCAGGTTATGCCTTGTTTTTTCTGTAATTTTAAGGAAAGTAATGTTCCCTGTGTTGGTCTTACAAATCAACATGCTTGAAGTTGGCTTTTGACTTCAAGAATTGCCAGAACAATGGAGGTCTTGAATATGATTTAAAAAAAATACACAGCTGCAGAGGTACTAGAGAAAGAGGTATTAGTATCTATAAATCAAGGAACTGAAACATTTACAGATTCCTAAACTGCAAGTGCCACATGAAGCTTTTCCAGTCGCACATAGGAAGCGAGAGCCTAGGTAGCTAAGTTTCAGCAGTCTGAATACTTAAGGAGTTGCACTTTTTTCCATCTCTTGCTAATCTTTTCTCTTACAACCACAGAAAAATGTCAGGTCCTAAGCTCATGACTGTGTTTCCCCATGTCTAGCCGCTGATGTACAGCAGCAGCACTCATGCCTTGGGCAGTCTTTAAATCTAGACTACTTTTGTAAGCTGCTTTCCTTTCTCATTCATGGCACTTCTGTGAACCTCCTTGTCTGAATCGTGTTCTCAACATCAATCTCATTTCTTTTGTGCTGGTTACAATCTTGATTTGCCTCGTCAGTGTCATTATTACCTGCTGGGTTTTTATGCTTGGTGGTGAAACTCTAGCTAAGGTCTGAAATAATCTGAATTTCCTCATTAATGAGAAGTGTGAGTCACTTTCAGTTCAGCACAGACTTTTCAGTTCTTTCACATATTGTTCTGTCAAGACATGCGTCTCTGCAGTCTTTGAAGAGCAGACAAAGAATAGACTAACATTAATTCAAATGTTGGATCAGAATTTATAGTAGCTTTGCAGTTCGTAGAATGGGTTAGGTTTTTTCTTTTTTTTTTCTCTTTTTTTTTTCCTTTGGTGTGTTTGTGTTGTTTTGTTGGTTTAGAATAAGACAAAATCATTGGATCTATGTGCTGAGTTACAAGGATGGGTTACTTGGGCTCTCTCTGAGTTTGGTGGAGATCAGAGAGGCTTTCCCCTGGGCAAGGGGGTAATGAAATGAGAATTCATCCCTCAACACCTCTATCCTTGCTCAGCTGGTGTTGTAAAAGCATGAAATGGTCTCAGCATTAAGTCATAATGATTTTGTCTTTTGTTTCTGTAAATAATGTCATCAGAAATCAAACATCCTGTATCTGTTTAGTTTGCATGGAGAATTCTGTACCAAAATTACAGATTCAAGAATTACCTACAAGTAAATACGTTTCATTACAAGTGTGTGGGTTTGGGCTCAGCAAGGGAAGGTAAGATACCACAAAAACTGTGTACGAGAGGGTTTGTGTATTTGGAATGTGAGGCATTTGACTCCCTTTGTGGTGTTTGCGGATGTACTTTGAGAAGTGAACTGAGCCTCATTTCTTCATTCCGCTTCCTCCAACTGTGCTTTCTCCTGGGTATGCGGAGCCTTTCTAAGAGCATTGATGTTTGTGTGACTATAAGATTAGCTAGGAAATGATTGAAAACACATTTTAAAACGTAACCTGGGATATTATTCCTCTTGCTCTGCTGATGCTTTGCATGCTGACCTAGAAGATGGATTGTCCAAGATAATAGGTACTGTAATTTACTCTTCAGATGGATTAATTCTTTTCTCAGATACCTGCCAGTTGTGCTTAGCCCTGGTAAATTGATCATATGGCCACATTACATAGGCCCTTCTCTGCTGACAGTTAGACTTTGCTCAGCTGCTCTCTTCAGGTGAAGATGTGCCATGTTGGTTGGAAAGTGTCTAATGTGTAAAACCCTTTTGTGGTGTCGTAAAGCAGACTTAAAGCAACATGTCTTACACTCTGCTATTGCAAAGGGATAGACAGGAAAAGTGGGCAGGGGAGCTGGGCAGGCTGTGGGTACCCTGTGTAGGACACTGGTGGTTGTGTGCTTTTGCAGTAGCATTAGAGCAGGATCACGTGCAGTACTGTACCAGAACACCTTTCTCATCACACCTCTTGCTGCCTCTAATGGTTGGACTTCAACATTAAGCAAGACTTTCCAGAGAGAGAGAAAGCTATGAAAGAGTCCCTTAATGTATTCCTAGACTCATGGCCATAATTAACACTTCATTTTCAGGAGCAGGTTTTAATTATTTGCTTTCTAGGGTCTTTGAATAGGTAGACTATTTTGCAGATTTGCTATGCTAAATATACCCAGGCAGTAATGCAAGTATTATGTTCACGTGATGTTTGGCCACAGATATGTTCTTGATGCTTTCTGATTTTATGCAATCTCTCAAATACTCTGTTTTATTTAAATGGCAAAAGAGGTTCTCATTTCTCAGTTTTTCTCACTTTTGATTCACAGAAACTATCTTAGAGCATGGACACCAGTAAGAAGTCAGAACCCCCTTTATCTGTAGAAATGGTACAGCAGAGGGCCAATCCTGACCGCAGTCCATCAGCATCCATCTATGTTCCGGAGCAAGGTGGCTACAAAGAGAAATTTGTGAATGCTGTGGAAGATAAGTACAAATGTGAAAAATGTCACCTCATCTTATGCAATCCTAAACAGACTGAATGTGGACACAGGTTCTGTGAAACCTGCATGAATGCCTTGCTGAGGTATGTTGTTTGTTCTGGTAGAGCATGTTGATAACTTTAAATGTTGTGAGCTACTGCCATTACTGTGAACACCATTGTAGCTTTAGGAATATGTTGAGCCTTCCACTGTTGCTCGCTTGAGTATCTGTTATCATCTGTGTGCTGGTGCAAACATTTTTGCTCTACTCTGGGTCAGGGTTAGACAACTGAGCTTTCCATCAGTATTGTTGGAACAGTTGTTAAGGTGGTGCAATCCTGTGTAGAAATGTTAGGTAAGAATTTCGTTCCCTGTGGAGGCCAAATGGAGTAGCTGTTTCACAAGACCTCTAACTTGGGTAATCTGGTGTCAAATACACACAGTAATTGTGTGATGAAGTGAGCTTGGTCATGTTGCTTGGGGTGGTGATACCTAACCTGGCGTGGACCCAGCCTCAGAATGGGTGGTGGGACCCTTGGATAAATGTGCTTGCTTGTGGAGCAATTTCCCTGTAGCCCTTCCATCTGTTTGTTATGGGACTTGCATGTCCTGTAGGTTGCAGGAGGGTCAGAAAGACTGGCATCTCTATTACTGAGATGTTTGGGCCAGAGTGCAAAGAGGTGAGTGAATGATACAGATGTAAAATGAGTGCTGAGAAGTGCAATCTTTCCCAGTCTAGGTAAGAATACAAGTGCAATCATTCAGGGAGTATCTAGTTCTTAAGTGCCTTTGCATCAGTAGATTTCTTTGCCTCTCAACTTTGGTGCATTACTGCTGGTTGTATTCAGTAGTGTGATTTCAAAACTTTGTGTAAGGTTTGGAGACCATTCAGCACATTTCAGTCTCCTGGGGTACAAAGCACTGAATATGTTAATTTCCTCCTGGAAAAGCAGAAATACAGAAGATACTTGGCTGGATGAATGTTGTATACTGGACTACTCTCAGAGAGAGCATTTGACTTTGGAAGCCTTTGGAAGCCTCTATTTACTTTTTGTGACCACTCTGACTCTAGATGCTGGTTTATATGTCACTTGGAAATACTGTAATCTGATACCTAATACTTACATATCAAAGTCAAGGCTACATGCAGCATGGCAAAAGAGTATGGAAGTTATTACAATACTCAATCTCCTGATAAGGAGTAATCTCTGTACTGGGCAAACACAAGGGTCCATAGCTCACTAATGCACTCCTGCAGGTGTTGTGCCTACAGCATTTCAAATTTAAAACAACAACCAAAAAACCCACCAACTTTTCTTTTGGTACACAGTGAGAAGTGAGGTGTGGTATTTAAGAAATGCAGTTATTTCTTATTCAGTATGTGTTTTTGGAAGACTCTTATATGGTTAATAACAGTGACTACCAAAAACCAAACACCTGCCATGCTTGGATGTGAACAGGTTGGCAGAGCAGATCCTTGACAATCTCAGCAGTAACAATTCTGGCATTGCTTGAGTCTGGGCAATTTTCCTTCCCTGCTGTGAGGGAATGTGAGACATGCACATGTGTTTATTACAGTGTAGCCAGAATATGTGTAATTTTATCTTCCTGACTTTCCAGCCAGTCTGTTACTGAAAAGGACACGTGCTTAAGGCCATTGAGTTATTTCACTTTATTTAAGTGCTTGTTGTAAACAAATCCTTTATTAAAATAAAATTTACACACACCCCCTTTATTTTTTTTAATAAAAAGAGTACCATAAAACTGAGACTAAAATGGGTTTATGTTGGTCCTGTATTTGGCACTAAATTTTTTCACTCAGTGTTGATACACTACTGCATACACAAACACAGTAATTATATGCTAGCAACTTCTGTTCCAGGGTTGTTTGAGGACAAGGAATTGGGAGTTAGTGGAGCTAAAGCAGTAAAGATGTCTGCTCAGTATGCAAGAGTAGTTTGAAAAAGCAAGTTGGATGCTTGAGTGAATTCAGTAAGAGCAAGGAAAGCATGTCATTGTATTAAACACTATATGCCCTGATGTAGTTTAGATTCCTTTTTTTTCTGACTTATAAAAAGCATTACAGATACTGAAGCTTCAAGGTACTTAAGATGCTCAGAAATATCATGAGACACAAAATGGCTGGTTTGAAAAGCAGAAGCCAGCAAGATGATTGGAAATAACCATACAGAATATATAACATAATAGAACTTTTTCAGCCTTTTGCATTGATTTGCACTGCTGCTGGCAGCCACAGCTTAGGCAGCCTGTTGGTGAGTTGCTTTATGAAAGAATTCACTCAGCTTTTACCTCATGCGTTTTGTCTC
Organism: Chloebia gouldiae; assembly: GCA_003676055.1. NCBI lineage: Eukaryota > Metazoa > Chordata > Aves > Passeriformes > Passeridae > Chloebia > Chloebia gouldiae. Next base: position 5,371,511 of record QUSF01000004.1, on the reverse strand, counting down.
GGTGCTTTACAAGGGAAATAATTTTCACTATTCTTGTTTTATGCGGGGAAAGGGAACTAAAAAGGAACAGAATCACTAGGTTGGAAGAGACCTTCAAGATCACTGAGTCCAACCCAGCCCTAACACCTCAACTAAACCATGGCACCAAGTGCCACATCCAGTCTGTTTTTAAACACATCCAGGCATGGTGACTCCAGCACGAACAACGCAGCCTGCTCTGGTGGAAGGTGTTCCTCTCCCTGGCAGGGCAGTGGAACCAGATGAGCTTTACTCCCTTCCAACCCAGTCCATTCTATCATTCTAAGGGGTTTACACTACAACACTTGGCAGGTCAAAGCCAGAAACAGCTGTAAAAACTCAGGTTTTTCTGCACTCCAATTTCTCTTCACGATCTGCCCTGCTCCTGATTCTGCCTGTTGTCCAAAAGGTCACAAGTTTAATAATTACTTCACCAAGACAGCTATAAGGCAGTAGTTCAGATAGAGGAGGCAGCAAGCATCTGTAACAGTTGCTAAAACCAGAACAGACTTGAAGGAGATGAACATTAATACTTTTTTACCCTAAGGATATATAATTGACTGTCAGAGAAAGTAAATTTTCATTAGGTATTGTTTGAAAAACAATAATTGAAGAAACTATTTTGCCTGTTTGCACAGATTGAGAAATGGCAACGATTTTGGATCAGGTGCAGACTGAAAAACAGGGAATGAGTTTTGCTAACTTGAAAATCACTGTACAGTTGTCTGGAGACCTTGTGGTCATTTTACTTTGGGCATGCCAGATGTTCAAAGTAAAGTTTCCAGTTTACACTGAAAACTCAAATGTTGATATTTATTGAAATAATGTTGTATTTTCTCCTTACAATTAGCTATATCCACTTTTAATGGTTTTAGAATATATTGAATAATTAAAACTAAGTTCTTCATAAACTGAACTTTTTGCACTACAAAAATTCAGATGAGCTAAAATAGTTTTTCTCTTTTCAGGTCTTCTAGTCCAAAATGTACAGCATGTCAAGAAAGCATAGTAAAAGATAAGGTATTGTTAAAATTGTTTCTTATTCAAGAGCATTGAAGAGTATTGTGTGGTGTACACAAATTGTGTTACTGTTATGTGGTAATTATTTCATAGACCTAATAAGCTGCCTAAAAAGGTAGGTTTATCATAAAACTTAAGCCATGCATTTTACAGAGGAAGATGGCTCATTTTTCCTGTTAACCTCATGGTAGAAAACATGACAGCTTCATCCCAAAAAGTCCAGACAGGTGTCACATCTCTTATTCATAGCTGGGAGCTGCAGCAACACATTGCAGTTGTCCTCCCATTCAATCAAGAGGATAAGAAATATTCCATCTCCTGTAGATGCAGGGATGTGACAGGTCTAGGTGAACACTGATTTGGCTCTAGACCAGTGGCTGCTGTTTCACTCATCTCTTTTACCATGTGGTGTCCAGTGAACCCCACTGGAATTAGGACAGTGGGGAGTTACAGTAATGGTAATGGAATCGGATTCTTTTTTATATGTATAAGTTATTTCAGTGATACCCTCTTCACTGTTTTTCACATCACAACTTTTTGCTGCCTTTGAAACGTTGAAGGTAGAAAAACTTCTTGACTTAGTACGTGGTTTATGTGGTTTTACATTATTGCTAAAGTGTTTAGTAAATTTATTGTGCTAGTAGTCTTTCTTGCCCAAATGAATACTTGTGTTCATAACCATTTTGAAGAAAAGGTTGATGGGTACATTAATCTGTCTTTGTTTTGATCCAGAACAGTTCTCTGAACAGTTTTCAGTGTAATTTAGTTTTGACATGGATGGACTCTCCAGGAGCTCAGACCAATAATATTGATGCCTAATTTATTTGTTCTTTTAACTCTTGACTTTCTGGCTCTCAATATACGTAAATATGTACATTTATTATGAAACTTCAGGTATCTTTAAAACAGGACAAGAAGGCAAATGTATACTAAATACCTATTAGACTAACTCTGCAAATTAGTGTTTTTCATTAAACTGGAAACCTCTCTTTCCACAAAATGCTGAAGTCATAAATCACAGAAATGCTTTTAGATAGTCTTTGAAAAACTTTAAAGGTCATCTTCTTACCTTATCTTCAGTCAGCAAAACTCTGCATACTGACCCTGTGAATTACTTTGGAAGAGATACTGCAGCATAGCCAATTGATTATTTAAATGAGACTTGTTGATTCATTAAACTTCCCACAGGCTTCTGAAAAGTAAATAGAAATCAGTGACCTGTGTCAGATGGGATCAGATGAGAGTGATTGCAGTGTTCCCTCCTTCACTGATACTGGGGATAGGTTCATAGTCACTGTGGGCAGGTGGATTATAATTCTTGGTTAAGTGTTAGCATGCAGAACCATTCCATAATTGCAGGAGTGCTGCAGTGTGCACATTATCACAGGAGTCTGTTTATCAGAAAAGCAGTCATAGGTTGGGCTTGGTTCTTAGGTATTTCTCAATGGCTATTAAAGGAGTTGAAAAACAATTAGAAGTTTCTCTCTTTGGTTTTGGACTTTAAAAATAGCAGTAATGGTTTTCAATTCTTGTCTCTGTCTAGTTCCTGCCTATTGCTGTTTGGCTCCTTGAGAGTTCAGTTGTGTTGTCTCTTATGGGGTAAAACTCAAACCCCAACCTTTCTATCTTTAACTTCCAGTTTTATTGTGGACAAAAAATGCTGAAAGAGCTTATAAACATTAAAATGGAGAAATAGTTAAAGCCTGCTTATCTGTGAAATAAAATACCTCCTTCCATCCAAAACCTTAGAAAATATCTGTAATTATGTGTCACCACTGAAGTGCAGGTAGGTATTTCAGCCACCCAATCTAGTAATTTTGGGACCACCATGGATGAAAAGCTTCCTCCCCAAACTACCATGCTCTGAGTCTCTTTTGTCCTGTGGTATTGTGCCTAATACAGCAGCTCCCCAAACAGTGGAGAGAGTTCTAGCTTGTGCAGGCCTAATATTGGCAAGCAAAAACCAAATTTGGTTCTTTCTTGTACCTTTCCCTTTATTGTATTTACAGTACAGCTGAAACAGTAGTAGAGTGTCTGTCCAAATACTCTTTCATTGAGCTGCTTCACAGCTGAGGAACCTTGGTGTTGTGCACATTCTAGAAAAATACAATAGCAAGATTTTATTTCTGGCACAGAAAGCTAGAATTGACTGACACTGCTGTATCTGAATTGCATGGCTTCTACTTTATTTGAACTTGCATATCCTTTAATTTTCTAAAACTAAGTGATTTTTGATTTTTCAGGTATTTAAAGATAATTGTTGCAGGAGAGAACTACTTGCCCTTCAGATATATTGTAGAAATGAAAACAAGGGCTGTAAGGAGCAGCTATCTTTGGGTCAGTTACTGGTAAGTTAATCTAACAGTCTTAAATTTTCTTTTGAGTTGGAGAATGCTTTTAAAATTCTTGCAAATTAAAATCAAAGTTAGTTTCTTACCTTACTCACACTGGTGGTTAATGTGATTTAGAAATGTTATGATAGATTTAAATTGTTTTAAAACTCAGCTTTTTTTATGAACAGTAAGGAATTCTAAAAAATCATGTGATTGTCTGGCACTAAAGCTTGGAAATATAAATGTATGAACCAAATGAGAACTGGAAGGAGAAACAGAATAATGAAGAATCTTAATGTGTACTTGACAAATGTGAGAAATTTGATTTCTATTTTGGTGTGTTTTTATTTATCTTAATCCTCTCATGTGGTGTTTGTGTGTGAAATTAAACCTTCAGCTTCTCCAGAGTTGTTTAAAATAAGCTGTAGCTGTTTTGGTGAAGACATGAAATAGCAGTAATTCAGCAATTCAGCAGCTGTATGGTATGGCTGCACAGCAGTTTGCAGTAAGATGTGTAGATTCTTGTTTTGAGTGAGCAAGCTCAGGTACCTGAATAATTTAAAGAAGCATCTGTGTTTATTTGGAATAATACACATTTAAAAAGGGGGCTTACTTTTTCTTTAAATGGCCTGGGTAGACTTTTGTGCTGTGTTAGAATGCTTTTAATTTAGGAGTAGCTCATGTACCTCTGTAATGCAGTGAAATAAGCTGCCCAGTTAAAGTGACTATACAGTCAGAAATGTATTCCTGAGTAGTTTTGTCAGTGTTTGCTCTTGTGGGATGCAGTTCACAAAATAACTCTCCTTACTTTGGTTCTGAAATCTTCAAAGGATGGCAGACATGCACAAAACTTAATTGGATTAACTTTTTTTTTCTTTAATCTTTCAGATGCATTTGAGGACTGATTGTCAGTTCGAAGAACTCCCATGTCCTCGTGCTGATTGCAAAGAAAAAATACTGAGAAAAGATTTGCCAGACCATGTAGAGAAGACCTGTAAATACCGGGAGACAACCTGTAAATACTGTAAAAGCCAAGTCCCAATGATTATGTTGCAGGTGCAGTATTTTCTACATCAAGATTCCCTACATTAATGTAGAATAATAACAGTTTTTCTTGACCTTCTCTGTAGCTGCCAAAAGAGCTTTAGCCCCTTAGCCAGAATTAATAATTCAAAAAAGAAAATAGGCTGACTTTCAAAACATGTCTTTTTCCTGCAAAAAAAAAAGTGCATTGAACAGGAAATATTTTCTTTATTCTGATATTCAGATACTGCATTTTAAAATGTTCAGATCCACTGCCTGGTATTGATACTGAAGTTAATTTTCCAGCACTTTTTAGTTTTTTGTTTTGCAATTTCAATAATAAATGCAACTACTATAATAACTATCACATATTGTGTAAGAAAAAGCATAAGCATTGCAATCGACTGGAAAAATAACATCTTCTATGTTGTCCTTCTTGGGTACTGTGTGATGTGTTATGGGAGGAAGGGAAGAATGTAAAACCAGTTCTGTCTTATGAGAGGAAAGGAAGAATGCAAAAGTAAATTGTAGCTTGGCATAACCAGCAGTGGTACATGACAGGACAAGGATGAGTTACTGCTGTTCTTGGCACCAGAGTAGCTTGTCTGATAGGCAGCATATTGAGGGTTAGAATTACAGAGCAGAGGTTGGGAAAGTAATGCTTTTTTACACATAGAATTTTAACTTGACCGTGTTTATGTTATTTCACATGGAAAGATATTATGCTGAATCGATCTTGGTATGATTTTAACATTTTTTAAAATTCTGTCTATATAGTTTCTGTAGTTTGATGGTCTTTGATCTCACACCTTCTTACTACAGTAAGAGTGACGAAAGTTGTATTCTCATTTGTGTTCTTGTATGTTGTTAGGTGAAGTCTGACCATGATGAGAAGTGTTCTTTGCTTGGAAATGTTGTTACAAAAAGGCATAAGTAGAAACTTGCCAAGTTCTGGTTTACATTTGGCTCTCAGTTAACTGAGTGCACATTTGCAGGGGCTGGTAATTCAATAACTGTGTCTTACCTAGAATCAGGTGGCTGATATGTGAAACTACAGAGAAAAAAATTGTCTGCCCTGTATTTATTCTTGTACATTCCAATACAGAGGTGAAGTGTATTTAGGTAGATTATGGATGCTGTTCTCCCAGAATTATGATTAGGCTGGGGATTGGCATGAGGCAAAAATTGATATTAAAAAATGTGTGGTGTCTTAACAGACAGAATCAGTGAGTTTTAACTGTGTTCTGCAAACCTGATGGGCTGGTATTTTTGGGGCTTTCTCCTAGATTTTTAAAAGTTCAGTGGTTTTAGAAATGCAGATGGGGCTTCTTTGTTGTGACCTGATTAAAATGTTATCTCACTATACTTTAGTAATAAGAATCAGAAGCTTAATGACACTGTATGTTTGAATCTTAGAATCACAGAATGGTTTGACTTGGAAGGGATCTTAAAGATTATTCTTGTTCCAACCTTTCTGCTGTGGGCAGGGAGAGCTTCCACTCAACCAGGTTGCTCAAAACCACATCCAACGTGGCCTTGAATGCTTCCAGGGATTAAGCATTCAGTTTCTCTGGAAAATCTCTTCCAGTGCCTCACAACCCTCACAGACTAGAGCTTCCTAATATCTAATTTAAATCTGCCCTCTATCAGCTAAAAGCCCTTCACTGTTGTCCAATCTCTACATGCCTCTGTAAAAAAAAGTCCCTCTCTGGCTTTCTGTAGGCCCTTTTAAGTACTGTAAGGTTTCTTTTTACTTCTCATTTGAGTTTTGTTGCCCCGTTGACAAAACTGGATTTTTAAAGATGAACTTGAGTTCATCTCTGGGTTCTGCAGCCTAGAATTTTCTCTAATGTAATAATGACTGAAGCTGGCCTCTGTGACTTGAACTGAAAATGGAGATGGGGGAGCAGGCTGAGAAAAAAAGGTATGCAAATGGAAACAAAAAAATTTACTGGAGAACATGTGGTTTATGTCTTCATAGAATCCCGTGACCCGTGGGGTAGGAAATCCCCGTTGTTGGAGGCAGACTCCAACAAGTTAACAATGTCAGTAGAATGCTTTTGTAGATTGTATTTTTCTTGCCTGTATGCTCACTCGCCTCTTAATGTCCTTTGTTCAAACAGTCCAAAAATTTAGGGTTTCTTTTTGTCACAAACCTACTTTTTCCATCCTCTACCCCCTGACAGATAAAGATGGTGCATTGTTAGAATGGAAATTAGTAGTATGAAATGCTTCTGGATTACTGTATTTTTCCATATATAATCCACAAAGCTGCTTGGAAGTGCTTGTCCTGTAACACTGATACTTAGACAGCAGCAGAGTGACATGGATCTGGAAGGACAGCACTGTTTGATGCCTGGGCTCCTCCCTGAAACCCTGGCCATAAACCAGACCCTGCCAGGACAGTCTGGGTTCTGCCCAGTGCTCTGAAATAGCTGGGCTGACTGGGATAGCATCAGGGAAGACCCCAGACATTGTCCCTTGCTCACTGTCACTGCTCTGGAGCCAGACACGTTCCTAATGTGGCACTGGCTCTCCTGGGAGCTGTGTTAATATCCTGCCCTGCCCTCACCTGTGCTGGGAGCCCTGCATGTGCTGTCACCTGTGGTTTGTACTGGATTTGGTGTTTGGCTTTATGTACTCCACTGGGTGAATTGAGGTTAGGAGGGAGAGAGTTCTGCCACTGGACTGGGGTTACTCTGGTATATCCTGAAGTCTCTGGAAAGGCTTGCTGTGGCTTCAGTGGGTGGACACTGGGATGTGGAGCAAGGAGGAAAACAGGAGAGAATGCTGGGGAGTTGCATGTTGCCTTTTTGTCATGAACCAAGACTTAGTGTCACACCCTTTGTCAGACGGTTTGGGTAGGTTAGGGAATGAAAATTAGGGAGTGAACATTAGAAGGGAATATTACTTTTCTGGGTTTGTAGTTGATAAATAATTAAGGATGTGTAGGGCATTAGGCTCCTAAAGTTGTTGTGTGAGATGTCTCCCTTCAGCACAATTCCAGATGTGTTCAGAATGAGAGGCCCAGGTCCAGCTCTCGGTGCTTTGGGGCTGCACTTGTCAGAAGAGCATTGCTGTCACCCTGACAGGCTGCTCTGAGGAGAGGGGTTGGCCTTGCTCCTGGCTGGGTACCCTGGTGGGGACAGACTGAAGATGGCTCAGGAGCTGTCCCAGCTCTCTGGCTGAGGAGCAGCTGAGGGTTCCTGTGGCCGGACTGTGCCACGTCCCAAGTGAGCGAGTGTGAATGGGGAGCATGGCAGGGTAGATGGCTCAGGACAGCATCTGATGGCCTGCTTTAAAAGGAGGGGATACACAACTTCAGATGGTGGCAGATTTATGCCAGAATTCCAACCAAGGCCTTTCACATCTTGGAGATCAGATCTCCTTTGCCTCTTGGTTTTCTTTCAAAAAATAGACCTGGTTACTGTGCAAAAAGGGCATGCTATTTCTTCTTCCCTTTCTAACAGGCTTGTAAATCTAGAGCTTTGTTTCCTTTGCTTTCCTGAAGTACCAGAAATTAAGCAATGTGTTTCAAGTTGAATGGGACGTGTCACTTGACGAGAAACGGATTTTTCATTTTGTAGAGAAAACAGAGAGGAAATGTAAATTCAGTTATCTTGGGCCTGACATTCTTCCCTCACTGGGGTGGTAGGGTTTGACAGCTGTACTGAGATACCTGTCATCTTAAAATCCCTGCCCAGCATCATGATGTGTAACAGTGAGTCTTAGTATCAGGTGTTTGGGAATCAGAATTAGAAAATAATTGGAAGAGAATCTCTGGGAGTGGACAGTGTACATTTCTGATGAACTTTTCCATGCAGTATATACCCTTTATAGAAAGGACATCTGCACTGGTTCTGCTTTCTCTTAAAGATGCCCAATTTTGTGAGTAATTGTTGGGAGTTAAAGTTTGATTTCGACTACTGTTTCATTGTAGGAAGTAAAACAAATAAAATGGGAAGCAAATAGATTTGCTTTGCATGGGAGAAGACAATGAACCTCTTGGTTTTGCTTCAGAATATCAACACCTCCATCAAAAGTATAAAATTATGTTAGAGCAATTGCAGTTCTGTAACTGCATAATTGGAAATAACATTGAAAAAATCTTGTGGAATTTTAAATTATTGTAAGATACTTTTCTTTGCAGGTAAGTCCTTTCTTAATTAAATTGTAAGATCTGATTCGTGATTTGTTTGCTTTTTTCCTCTGTAGAAACATGAAGATACAGACTGCCCATGTGTCATGGTTTCATGTCCTCATAAATGTAGTGTTAAAACACTCATGAGGAGCGAGGTAAGAAGTCATGCCCAGTGTTGTGCTGAAAAACTAAATAATGTCTTTAGTAAGATCTCGCAAGAATTTTGCCAGAAGCCATTTCCTTGTTAAAATGTGAGATCTAAGGAAAAGCTTTTTCTACCACACAGTTAAGTGTGATAACACTCAAATATTTTTAATGAGTTCTTGAAAAACTTTTTAAAAAGAAGAAATTTCTTAATTTGAGTCATTATTACACTTGGCTTGTCCAAGGTTAGCGCATGTCCTCCTTGCTTTTGTTTTTACTATCTCTCCCCCTGCCCTTCCCTTGTTTCAGCACCATAAAGCAGCATCTTGGGGTAGTTAGCTTATATTAAAATACACAATTATAATTCAGTCCATATTGACAAGAGTTAGTAAAGACTATAAAAATCATGCAGGTGTGAAATTTCATGGAAAAACTTAAATTGCTATTAAATCTATTAAATTTTGGGGGGGAAATAGTAACTGATACTTAGAGAAATGGTGTAAGATTAATGTTGAGTACAGCACTCCAACAGCAGATGCAACAATGCATAAAAGTTTCTCCTGATGTGTAGAAGCTTCCAGTAATATGGAAATGAAAAAAAACCCTCAAGCCTGGCTTTGAAGAGACCCATGTTCTTGTACATGAAAAGATAAAAGTAGCATGTGTCAAAATTTGAGGTACTTAATTTTTCCCTTAAGAACTTACTTGCCAAGGATAGAGAAGAACTTAGTGAAATCTTCATCACTCAGTAAGCCTCTTTTAAGGAAAGTTAAGTTGCTGATCTGAGGATGAGCTTTTCTCTTTCCTCTGCTACTTAGTTCCCAAGCTGGATTCATACCATTTTTCAGTTGCACTTGTAAATTATTAATTGTAGCAGAGTGCAGAAGGCACATAAGACTCCTGCCAAAGTTTAATGCAGTCTTTTCCTCCAAGATAATGAAATACAAAATATATGATAGATACTGTATTTGTTAAGAGAAATTGAGCTGTTAAGAAATGAGAAAATACATATACTGGCCAACCCTACCAGTGCTTACTGCCAACATTATTAGATCCTGGTTCAGGAGCACTTTGGCTTATTCTTAAATCCTGACTTCAGCAGTTACTTTCAGGAGAGGTGTGTCTGAGTGCTTGTAAGGGCTGCACCATTAAAGGCTGGGTTGTTACACACAGAGTCAGAATGGGGTTTGAAACCATGGGTAGAAACAGAACTTTAAACAGCCCTTTGCCCTGCATCATCTGTTGCTGTATGTTGCTTAATTTTTTTTTTTTCTAATACTGTGAAAATGTATGTATTCCTTGGTTGCATGATTAGGGACAAGAAGACTAATGCAGAAAATGGGAAAATGCCTGCCTAACAGTTTGAGAAAATTCCATAGTGTACAAGTGGATATCTGACTGTAGAATAAAAGGCAATTTTCATGTTTAATTCATAACTCTTTGGCAGACTTCTGGTTTTCAGAAGCTGAAAAACGTGGCATTCTTGTAAAACCTGTTAGACCACATGTCCCTTTCTTACTTCATTTTTTTCCTCCACTACATGTCTTTTGAAATGATACTGTGAATTTCTACAGGTAGTGTTTAGAACACAATAATTGTGACTCAGAGATGAGTGACTGATGGCATCTCAGTATGAGATTTTAAAGACTCTCTTGTCTGTTCCAGAGCTACACACTGAGAGCAGTGTTGATTCACCACTTCTTTCCAGGGAGGTGGCTGAGCTGAGTCATGTGGGGCTTAAGGTGTGGGAATTTCAGATGAGATTCTGCAACGCAAAAGAGTGATGCCAGCTGAGGAGCCAGGCTCTGGCTCCTGTCTGCTTTGTGGGAAATACAAACTGCAGACTCTGTTTTTGAAAAGAGTGTGTTTGTTAGGCTGTCCTTCCCAAAAATGTCTTTCTGCTCCAACTTTTAGGCAGTATGCATCCAGCTGCTGCCATCTGTGCTGCTGCTGTCCATGTATATGTATATACTTCTGTGAATTATTTTTAAATGAAAAGTGGTTTGTGCTCATAATAATCCAAGATATTGGACTAAATCTCAATCTGGGAAAAATGCAGGCATTTTACTAATCAGTTTTAATCCCGTGTACTGCATTTTTTAAAAGTTACTTAACTGTACTTATTCTAAAACTCTTTGTCTGTTTCATGCAGTACTTGTTTAGTCTTTTTGTGTAATTTAACTGTTAAATTTAGGCACGGAGAATTGCATGTTATGTTTTGAAAAGTTGGTTCCTCATGAAATTAGGATTAGAAAAAAATGTACTTTATTACAGTGAAACTGATCTTAAGACTTGCTCAGCGCACCAGTAAAAAAAAAAAATCACTTTTTGAGAAAATATTAGCCATTCACTAAAGTCAAATGCAATCAAATAATTATAGAGTATGTTCTTTCTGTTTGTTTTGGTCTTTTTAAAATTGGGTTGCCCATTGAAATAGTCTTTGGTAGAAGTTTCACTGTATATTAAATGTATCACACTGTATACTGTATTGGCATGTGCGTGTGGTTTACATATGTGTATATACAGAATTAGCACTTGAGATCAGACTGGAGAAAATATACACATGTGTGTTGTATGTTCTGCAAATGGCACACAATACAAACCTGATAACCTCTGCCCTTTGTTATCATGCCAAAGTCTTTTTGCCAAAACTCACATTTTTTTCCTATTGCAGTTGAATGCACATTTGTCAGAATGTATTAATGCCCCAAGTACCTGTAGTTTTAAGCGTTATGGCTGCACTTTTCAGGTCAGTATATAACCATTCTACTTCCCAATTGATGAAAGTCTGCAAATAGAACCTAATTCTTTGACATGAAAGTTCTGGACATCTCTAGTTTCATATAAGAAAATCATCCAGTTGCACCAAGTGATTATACAGGAAATGTTTGATTTTGCATTTTAAAAATAAACGACATGAAAAGCCCACACATTCCTGCAGTGGTTTGTAAGTTCAGGTATTAGGTGTATCTTGTCAAAATAGGAATATGATACATTTGAAGAACTTGTTAATGTAGGATAAGAGGAAAGTCTCTTTAGTTCTTCAGAGAATAGACTAGCAACTTCAGCTCTTTCTATTAAAGCATTTTCTTGAACTAAGTATGTTTATATTTTCTCTCATTTGTGTGTTTTAATTGAGGTTCCATATAGGTTAGCACACTTAAAACATGTATTTTTATGTGCATTAATATGTCTGTGTGCACATAGATGTATAATCAAAGCATGAAATTTATTTTTTAAAAAAAAGTTTTAGGTTTTAATCCTGGCAATCCCTGCAATATTTAAAAAAAATAAAGTCAAACCTGAGAGTTTAGTTTCATTAGTATTATTCCAGTTTCTTCCAATATTCTGCTTCCCTTACAATAAATTCTGGGGAATTTAGATGCTTATATAATGAAAATATTAGTCAGGACATTTCAGAAACTGCTGACAAAAAATGGCTTTTATGTGATAGAATGATTCATTTGTTAGCCCATGGTTATTTAAAAGTACAAGGACTCACTGAAGAGCAACACGTCTCTATAGATGATGTCCTGCAGGTATTTCCAGGTTCTTAAATAATGAGCATTCATCTTTTTAAGTGTTAACAGTAATGCTCTTAGTGGTAGAACTGATCAATGCTGTAACCCTGCCCACTGTTATGTTGTACGTATTGCCATTCATTTTATGTATGTATATGTGTGCATATATGTACATATATCCACATATATATTTTTAGTACTTTATATAGAGTACATACCTTGAGGATCATTGAAACCCTTTCAGTTGCTTTGCAGTACTATCTACCATCACAGCTAATAATTCTCTGCATTGCAAAGCACTTACTGAAGTAGGTGTAAGCAACACAATGCAATCGAAGTAAGTAATGTGGTCTGCATCTTATGTACTCTGTATAGAATCTATGTGTGTTCTGTAAACTCTTTATATAGTGATTATTTGTAACAGCACTTATAGGTTGTGCAGAGGCAGTATATCTGAATATCATGGAACAATCATGGTAACATCTTAAACATGACAAAATAGGCATTATAATAACTCTCAATGTAGTTTATAAAGCTGGCAGTTTCCAGTGATGATAAATTTATCTTTAATATTTGTCTTTAATATTCAGCTGAAGGAAAATGTAATGCTTATGAAGCTGTTTTAAATTACTGAAGAAGTTTTAAATTACTGTTAGTGAAATTGGAAGTTTCAGATTTTATATGACTCAAGGGTTTTATTGTGCTTTGTTTAGTTCTAAGCTACACAAAGGACTCTAAAATACAACTCATTTTGTAAATCTTGTTCATTTTTATTGTTTCTGAGTTATCAAGCACACTGAATAGAGATACATAGCAGTTGTATAAAACACTTGCTATATTAAATGTATTCCTGATTTTTTGTAAATTCCCAAGTAGATTTCCCTCCTCTCTACAGTTCTGCAACAAGGACCTGTGAACCAAAATATGTAGTATTGGTTCGATGTCTTTATATACTCTTTCTTTGTAGGTTTAAAAGAAGTGGAATTGGCTAAAATGTATAAATTCTTTGTTGTCACAGGGAACAAACCAACAAATTAAAGCACATGAAGCCAGCTCAGCAGTGCAGCATGTTAACTTATTGAAAGAGTGGAGCAATGCTCTAGAAAATAAGGTATATCTTCTACTCACTTCTACTTTTCATTGACTTCTTTAAATCATACAAAAGTACTGAAAGAAGCGCTTTTTTTCCCTATTTTATAGCTGTTCAACATTACAGCTAAAGACTAGCAGACTTCAAAAGCTTATCAAGCCATTTAGCATGTCTTTGTACCTTTGCTATATAATAAAAATGCTGTGAGAAACTTGGCTTCGCAACTCCATGGATAATTTCCCTCATTGATAACTTAATGAAAACCCTTTCTTCAGATAAATAAACAGTCCAGTATTTTGTTTCCTCTCTGAGTTGCCTTCTTACAGAACAGAGTTCAGAAAGCCATGGCAGCACTGTGAGCTGTATCTTTGCTTGCTCATAATTTTTCCTGACATAACTTCTGAAGTGTGTAATAAACTGATTATTTATTTTATTTACTTTTATTCTTGCTCTCCAAACTTTAAGACTTGCACAGTTTAATTAAATTAAATATACTGTAACTTATGGGCATGATGATGTCTGCTTTAGTGCTAGACCTGCATGAAGTTCATGTTGCAGTGTTTCCTTGGGACTCCAGGTTCTAAATTGTTTGGGATTTGGGAGATGCTGGGAGTTGTATCATCTATGATCTTGTGAATAAGCTTGAATGACTTAACCACGTGTTCTGTGAATAAAATTCAAGCCTTTGATTTAAAAAATGGAAAACTTCAGAACAGATTTCAATTTTCTTAAATCCTTTTGAAAAAAATCTTATATAGACATCAAACTGATGTTTCTGTATTTTTAGGAGAAAAAAGATCCCAGAATTATCAAAGTATTTTACAAATGCAGGCACAAGAGTGAAGAGCCCCCTTCAGACTTTTCTCAAATGAGTTCACAAGTAGCAATTCCTGTGTAAGCTCAGTGGCACTGAGGGAATGGTTTCTGTCATCTCAGAGCAGATCATAAGCTGGATGACAAGAAACTCTGTCTAGAAAGCACATTCCTTTCTTGTCCTACAGAGATCTCTTCTGCCTGGGTCTCCAGCAAGGTCATGCAGCTGCAGGAATTGTAGTTTTAAAGCAGACATTAACTGGAATAGTATAAATATGGTTTTTTGCCCCCAGCATGGTTGTTCCTGAACTGAACTTGAAGCCTCTTAAGCAAGCCATTGAACCTGGCAGAGTTCTAATACAGATATTTTTAGATAGAATTTTTCTGCATGTGTAGGTAGGTCTTAGTTTGACGATCCATAACATAACTTAAGTTTGCTTTTGCGTCTGTAACTTTGTGAATGTAGGAACTTTACATCTTTCAGTTTTGAGAGATACAGATTCATATCCTTAGTTCATTTTTCATTAGTCTGATGAAAACTATGCAACTTATTTCACATCATAGGAAAAAACCCACCTTCCCTTTGACTTGCAGAATAGATCATGTTCTGCCTTTTCTCAGTGTCCTGAGAGGTGCTTTGTCATTTAAAAAATGCCCAGTGGTTCTATGTTTGTCTCTTGCAGACCTTAGAGATGATACACTTCACTACTGTTTTATGCTTGACTTTTGTTTCAACTTTCATTTAGGACATAACTGCTTATCATCATATGTCCATTTTTTTTCTTTTTACTTCCTGCTTTATAGACTTCTTCCTATTCATAATAAAGAGTTGAATCACTGGAAATCCCAAGCCAGTGCCAAGTTACCAGAATAGCTAACCACATGTCATATGTCAGTGACTTAATTCTAGGGAAGGGTAACAAAATGATTTGTAACTTCATTGCTGTGCTCTTCTTTGAGGAAAAAATTAATCAGTGCATTGAAAAACAACAGTGCAAAGTCAGCTTGGCTGAGGGGTATCTTAGAAATCTTAGCCCTACTGAAGGCAGTGGAATTCTTCTTAGTTTGTACAGGGTCAGGATTTCATTTGGGGTTCTCTCTGTGGTATGTCTGGAGGGGAAAGGAGAAGTTCTCACAGTCACCACATTCTTTAACAGTACATGTGGAGTAGGCAAACTGGAGATCTTCAGTGCTGCAAAGCTCGTGCTAAGTTAGGAGTTTGGTATTGAATGGTGCTGGTGGCAAAGAGTAGTAAGAGAAGGTCAGATGTAAAATCTTGAATCAAAACTTTGCAGGGGGGAATTCAAATTCAGGGTTTTTCCCCCCCCCTCTATGATGGTGTAGAATTGCAGACTGAACTC
Source organism: Chloebia gouldiae (assembly GCA_003676055.1). Classification (NCBI taxonomy): domain Eukaryota; kingdom Metazoa; phylum Chordata; class Aves; order Passeriformes; family Passeridae; genus Chloebia; species Chloebia gouldiae. The sequence continues at coordinate 5,356,047 of QUSF01000004.1, read as the reverse complement.
ACGTAGTTTTGTAATGTTGGAAATAATCAGTTGAACATAATTTTGTGGCTTCATCACATTCTTACAGAAAACTGGTATAAACTCTTTTTTCTTTTTTTTGCTACGAGACTGAAATATGGAACCTATTTGAATACAGTTTCTTGTGGCATATGATTTTTTCTATTCTTCAGTAAGCAACAGCTTAATTTGCAAAATTGCTGAATAAGAGCATGCTTTTTCCTAGGAATATTTCAAATATGCCAACTAAGTAAAGGAAGCTGATGCAGTTTGTAATTAGATGGTATTTTTCCTTCATCCTTTTTTAAACTGAAGTTCTAAAGACTTATGCTGAAACTATAGTTGGGGAACTATTTAGTGCTGAATTTTTTTTTTATTCACAAATCACAACCACACTACAATTGCTGACTAAGCAATGACAGTTCTGTACGATTAAGGACGGCAGGACATAATTCTACTTTTCTTGTGTTATGTAAAGCTGTGTGGAAAAATCTCTTTACAAAACAGGCCCACATTTTATAACTTGTACAAAAATGGAAATGCAATGCTTAGTGGCCCAGAGCATAACTGCCTTGTGTTTGGGAGGCCTCAGGAAGAAACAGTGAGAAAAGGGAAATGTAAAGATCACAATTAACTAAAGAACTCTGATTCATTAAGGAAACGGAGGATGCAAAAAAATGAAGCGTCCACCCAGCAGATCTTAATTATCTGGGAGGCAGAGGTACTGGTTTAAATTTAATTTTTTTTCTGGTACCTTGGCATTCCTTCAGTCTCAGTATTGCTTCTCTCTCTGCACTGACAAACTTTGCTTTGTCTCATTTCTGTTGAGTTTCTTTTGCCAGTTTTTCCATGTATAAAGTGTAGAACCAACCTATGTGTGTATATGCACATGTACTGTACTGTACTATATTGAAAAGTAGATACCCACACATATATCATGGTATCTCTGAATTTTTGGGCCCCTGTCTAATGAACTTGCTGAATGTCTGTGGATTTAGATGGTCCTTTGTGTAGTTCAGGCTGGTTCAGAGATTTGAGATGAATTACCTTTTCAAACAGGCTAGGTTCTGCTAGGAATGCAGTGACACATTTAGGATTTGGGGATGGTGTCTGATTAGAGGGCAGTTAGGGGGATGGAATTCTGCATAGGCACCCACATCAGAGTTGAAGATGGCTTAACCTCAAACTAGCACCTGTAATAGAGGCCAGGAGTATATTTTTTGAGAACATGAAGCATTCAAGTAATTGGTCATGATGTGAAACATTTATCAAGATTTTTGGGGGTCTGAAAGGGTGCTGTGTCATATCCGTTTTAACATCTATCTATGGAATAGTCAAGGCATGTCCAAACATCATCTTGTGCCAAGTGTTTGTTTTCTACATTTTTGCTGCTGAATGATCTTGCCTGGGGAAAAAACTGCATTTCTCAAAAAAGCAATGCACCACCACCAAGCAGCCCCTTTCTCCAAACCACATTAATGAACAAGCACTAAGCAGTGTGACAGAAAATATTTACTGTATTACTTTCATCCCTAAGGAGATACATAATATGATATTCTTTTAACACAGCTCATGTTTTAAAAACAGAATGAGTCACTAATGAATAAATTCATAAAATGTCAGTACAGAGAAAGAGAATATAATTCACAGCCTGCAGTTCTTTGGTCTTTTCTACTAGTAGGCACCATTGGATTGACCTTCAAATGCATAGATCCCTTCTATATTCACTCATTTCAAGAGTTTTCATTGCCATCACATTCTTTTAAGCCAAGTCAGTCCCATGCAGATGTTTTTCCTTAAACTTGCTAGATATCAGGACAGATTGGAGTAGGTGAAGATTAGTGTTTCCTGATCCAACCAGCTCAGCTTGTCTCTGGTGTCCCTTCTGTGCAGGGCTCGAGTTCTTAACACCAGTTTAGAGTGATTTAGGTTGTTTCTTCCAAACTCCAAGCAGCTCCCAAGTCAGTTGATGTAAACCAGGAAGCCAAACCAGTAAACAACTGAATAAAGAAAATGTTACATTTAGACACAAGTTCTTTGCTGGTTTTTTACCCCATCTGCACTTTCTTGAGCCAAAGTTGTACTAATGTCATATATTGGAAGTGCAAAAATAGCTATCAGAAGGTTGGGTTTTGTTTATTTATTTGCAATACATGGAGAGAGATTTTATCCCTTCATGTGTTTAAGATAGTTTTAAACAAACATAGGTATTTTAGTATTTTAATAAACTTTGGCAGGAGTAATTGTAGAATTTTTTCCAGGTGGCCTTGCTCCAGAATGAAAGTTTGGAAAAGAACAAGAGTATACAAACTTTACATAATCAGATTTGTAGCTTTGAAATAGAAATTGAAAGACAGAAGGAAATGCTGCGGAATAATGAATCTAAAATACTTCATTTACAGGTAAGAAATACAGACTCTCCCATTAAAGCAGAAATGGTAGTAGCTTCTGTTCTGTGCCTTTATACTTGTGAAGTGAGGTGGTCTAATTAAAAAGGGGGGGGAGATATTTTACATTATTAGGCAGCCATTCCATTTTTTTTTTCTGGTTTGTTGTGTTTAATGGGGTAAGATACTTCACTAAACCACTGCAATTGCCTAGCCTATGTTAAAACAAAAAAAAAAACATTTAAAAAGGGAAAAATTTTAAAACAAAGTGGAAATCTTGTATGAAGAATCTTTTTTTTTTACTTAAAAAAAACTGCTTAAGGAAGTCCTACTGAAGGACAAGATTAGCACCTTAAAATTGTCGAGTAGTACATATATTCCTTTTCTTGTTGCTGGTATTAAAAAAACACGAATCGTGTGTGAGACCAGTCTGGTGTGGATTTAATTGAAACATAGCATAATGCATTTGAATACACTTTTTAAAAATCCAGATTTCTGCTGTCCTTTTGAGGAAAATTTATCATTAGTTATTCCTTTGCTCATAGGTCTGAGTTTCATGTTCTGTGTTTTGAATGACCTGGCCAGAAGCCAGCATGAAACTAGGAATCCTCAGGATGCCCTAGCATGGTGGTTAGCCCAAGCTGAAATTCCATGCTCTGTATTCAGAGCTCACTTGGGATGTGGGTGCTGGGAATTTGTATTACCTTTCATGATACTAACCACAATAAGGGAAACCTCAGGAGATATTTAGCAAGCAATTCTGGAGGTATCATTTGCACATTAATGTAGTATGTCTGTTGCTAGAATATCAGATACTTGTTGTAGCATCCATCTTAAAGGAATGTAAATAAAATTATCTTTTTCACTTACTATTCACTTCACATATAAACTGCAAATGTTGATAACTCAAGAAAGATAAAGGTATTCAAACCAGTGTGTGGCTAAAATTCAAAGGGTGGCACATTCAGGAGCTCAGATCCTGGAGACCCTTGATGATGGTTTATCAGAAAACCTTCAAGTTTGGAAACTGCAACATTTTCCTTACAGCAGTAATTTCTTTCCATGACCTGCCCATTTAGTAACCAGCTCAGCCTGGCTTAGTCATTGTTACTTGTCTGATAGTAGTGTGGGATGTGGCTGCCTGCATGCAATATTGCATTCTGACACTTGGGAGCTAATCCTTGTATGTACTGATATTGCTGATTGAATCTACCAGGAGGTAAGTTAATTTGTAAGCCTGGAGTTCTTACACGTGCTGTCTCAATGGCCAGCAGTGAGAGTGGAAATGGAAAAAAATACAGAACAGAGTTTTTCATTATTGTCTTAAATGACAGATTGCAATATCTTTTTCCTTGAGCTGTGTTAGCAAAATCAATTTTCGAGTGATTGGTTTAGGAAAAAAGAAAACCCCAAACCACTACAAAGCAGCGGATTCCAACAGGTGGCTTTGTGGTGGCAATAAGTACTGGAGAAAAATATTTTGCTCTTTTTTCTTATTTTTTCTTTTTTTTTTTCCCCTCCTGCTCTTTATTTCCTCTTGCCAGCTATTTCAATTTAGTAATTTCAAGCCAAACTGTATTTCAATGCTGTTTCAACCCGTTTCCTCTCACTTAGCAGAATTTCCTGATTCATTCTGATTGTTAAAGGTATTCTAGAAACACCCCTCAATTTGTTTTTTCCTGGGCAACATGATCAGCCTCTTTCTGTTGCCCACCAGGAGTGGAAGGAGTTAGTTACCTTTTGTGAGCCATTCTTTCCCTGGGTTGTGTAGAGCAGCTGTGGTTACCTGGGAGCCAGAGATGCTGCACTGACCAGTTCAGGTCTGAGCATGAGGTATTTGCTTTGTCCACCAAGATGTACAAATGCTCCCCATGTTGAGTACAGTTCCAGTATTGGCTGTGGGGTGACTTTTTTTGGCTGGGGAGTGGCAACAGCATCACTGAGCATCACTTGCACTGTGAGGCATCTGACACAACCAGTGTAAATGCATCAAAGGAGTCTGAGCACTGGCAGGAACCTCAGCCTAGAGATGTTTTGTTTTCAGATGAGTTTTCTATATATTGGTCTCTAGGGAAAGTGTTTTTACCGAGGGTGCATGATACCTTTTTTGGCTGCTGTCATGTGGAGAGGAACTTTCACATCCAGTCTTTCATATGGAACTGGAAGCATGTGAATACGCCCATTGTAAGCAGGGTGGGGACATGAGGTACTGAGGGACAAAAGAAACAGTGGCCTCATAAAATGATTTGATGAGTAATACATTCCTTCAGAGGAGAAGAACACGTGATTTCTTTTCCAAGTTAAGCAGTACCTTTTCTAGTCTGTTCTTTAGCTTTTCAGTTTCACCCTATCAGTTGCAATGGAAAGGTCATTGCGGCGCTTCAGATCCTCGTGACATTTTCTGAAATTCTTTTATTAAGTATAGTGCTAAAATTCTGGAAGTTGGTAGAAATACTAAACACAACCCCATATGAAAATCAACATCAAAAGGAGCTCACAATGGTTTGCCAAGCACATAACTCGAGATTAATGATCTAGAGAGGTCAGTTGCTAGAATGAAAAGTGCATGCCGAAAATTGATATCTACTTGAAAATTTATGAGTACAGTGTGAGACATCTGTGTGCTTTCTAATGGAATAATTAGAGTGAAAATCGCCACTGCTGCATTAAATTCAGATTTAGCACAGCAGTATCTCCCAGCAGGAGGGAGGTTGGCTCCTTGTAGAGTACAAAGACAGAGATTTTTAAAAATTAAATAGAAGTCTTATTTCTGATTGTTTTATATCTCTTGAATTCTCATGCCAAGGTACAGTAGATAAAAATGCTACACATTTGCCAATGTGAAACAGAAGCAACTAAACCAGAATTAGTTATGTGTGTACAAAGGTAGAATGTTGCACAGGTTGATGGAGAGAAGTAGGTCCCTAATAACAACTTTGGGTAATCTTCTCCCAGAAGAATAGCTTACAGTTCTTCTGCATGTTTAGCACTTCCCCTTTCATATAAAAATGTGATCATTTAATTTGTTTGATGCTGTGTTACTCCAAAGAGGTGCAAGCTGTGAGGCACTATGCAGCCCCAGCCACGTTACTGTTTGTGCCTTGGAAAGTTCATGTTTGATATGAGTAAAGGAAAAATATCAGACTTGGGCATGTTGTGAGTTATTTTTGCATGTTAACTGTGAACTCGTGGCCGAATCCTTTGGTTCTGCTCTCACAACATGCAGTTGGGCCATGCTGTGGTATGTTTCCTTCTTCATATGGCTAACAGCCCTTCCCTGCTTTACTGTCTGATACCATCAGCCCAGGTGGGAGGGTGTGACTGTGCTGGTTGGTGCTGTTCTGTAAGTCCAGGCAAGCTGCTTCATATATTCACTGGGCCCATACCCCTGGCATTTATGATTCAGTGCACAGCTTTCCTTCACAAAGCCCCAATTCCAGATGTGAGTGATACATAACTTGTTTTAAAATACAACATAGAAATAAATAAATAATCCTGAAATACATTCGATTGCCCAGTTGTTTCGACACAAAAAATGAGACTCCCAGAACCTGATGTTCCTAGCTGGCTCATCAAATTGACAACCTTCAATTAATGGTTACAGACTTTCAGTATAACTGAAACCATGTGATCAAAAGCAAATGGCTCAAAGGGGAAATGGAAGTTGCATGAGGCAGAAGGGTTTTCCCCATCACTGGGGAACACTGAATCCTCATGGCCAACCAGAAGGCAGATGCAAAATAAATTTATTTTCTTGTTTTGTACTCAACTGCCACTTCATTTTTGTGAAGAAATGAAAAATCATTTTTACATTTGTTGGCTCTGTATGATGATGAACTACAAAGCTATAAAGCTAGATTTGGAATTTAACTGTAGGTGGTAGCAAAAGTAGTTTCTTCTCTCAGATATTTTTGTTATCATTTGAACTTCACAACTGATTATAGGGTTCTGGCTAAAATTCCTGCTAGTCCAAATTAGCTGTGATAATGTGAAGTGCTGTGTATTTCAGATTTGAGATAGACTGGGAAATATGTTCTTTATATTTTAATATACTAAGATGCTTGCAATGTCCTTCTCAAGAATACTGGCCTGTCTGTTTCTTGAGTGTTATATTTCATGCCTTTCCAAAACCAGCTGGGCTATTTTTTTGTTTGTTTTCTAAAAAGGACTCAACAGAAAATACCTTCAAAATGCATGCATTATTGAGTTGAGGAAGTAAGAGTGGGAATTTTAAAAGTACTTGAGGGGATAGAAGTGGTAATTCTGCTTACATTCTTGAGGGCTTCTGGTATGGTTGTGGGAACATAATAACTTAGGCTTTGATGACTGATTTATGTGAGCTGAGAGCTTGCACATGTGTGTGCTTGTGTTCTGTGTGTGCAAGAATAATGATATTTTCCTGGAGGCATAAGATATTTTGCTGTAAACCAATATAAACCTCTGCACATGGGTAGCCATTTGATCCACACCACAGGAAGTTTTACCCATACTTTCTTGCTTAAGTACTGTCACATGAAACCCAACAGGTATCAGCCCATAATACCAATGTAGAGACACTCAGAAAATTGTTCTTATATTGAAAGGTTTAAAAAAAAAAAAACCAAAAATCAAACTACCTTAGACAAGAGGTACACACTAACCGGTCCCTTTTTTAAAATGAGGCTGTTGCTAATTCTGATAGTGCACTACCTATGCAGCACTAAATATTTTTAAGTGTTTCATGAATACCTGGGCTATTCCTTTAAATTTTCAACGTTTGTGTTATTAAAATACTAGACATAAACAAAAATTGTTTATATTGGAATTCAGTCATATTACTGATATATCATCTTCGTTTAATTTGCATAAATTAATGTCTTTGTGTTATTTTAACTCATATGCTGTTATTTTGTAAAGCGAGTGATAGACAGTCAAGCAGAGAAACTCAAAGAACTGGACAAAGAAATCCGTCCCTTCCGACAGAACTGGGAGGAGGCTGACAGCATGAAGAGCAGCGTGGAATCCCTCCAGAACAGAGTGACTGAGCTGGAAAGTGTTGATAAAACTGCAGGGCAAGGAGCTCGGAATACAAGTGAGTGTGGGCACAATGGGCTGAGGGGCTGTTGAGAGGAAAACGGTGTCCCTCGAGTGGCACTCCCATTGTGACTTTGATATGGAAACATCAAAAGTGATGAGTCTTCTGATTTTTTAGGAGATTTTGTATTTCATTTGTTAATGGTGTGGTATTGCTTCGATGCTTTTTCTTAGGCTTGATTATTGTCTTCTGTTTTGTTTTATTGACTCTTATCTTGACTGTGTTGTTAGCTCATTATGAACAGTTTCTCAATTGATCTTTGATAGCTAATAGTTTTCAGCAACTTCTTTAAATACAGTCTTGGTATATTGACATTTTTTACTACTCTTCTCCCTTGTGAATGGATCCATACCGTGTGTTTGGTTATCCACCTGATACCACCCATCCTGATTCTGTTAGATAGGTGTATTTGATAGTAAGGAGACTGAGATCTGCTTAAGAATAAGACTATTGTTATTGTTGTTATCTTAAGATCTACTTAAGGTTATTGCTTAAGAATAAGCTTCTGAATAAAAACTGCAATTCAGCAGATCAGTGTAGTGAGCACATGCAGGCATTTAAATGATTGTAACAAAGAACATTTAAATAGGCCGATATAAGATAAACCGGCTTTATTAATTCATCTGCTTCTCAGTATTTTGTGTTGGCCAATTTTGCCAACAAAACAAAAGAGTAACATGAGAGGGAAAGGGGACACAGAAGACTTAGGTCTCACTCTAAACTAAATAAATGAGCATATAATACAGATCTAAGCTTGGATTTTTTGGGGTTTTTTTATGAAGAACTTTAGACATTGCAACAGCACTGTGCTTCTGAGACAAACAGTGTCTAAAAAGAATGTTTTGAGTGATCAGGAATGCTTCTGAATTTCAGAGGGATTACACAGGATGTGTAACTGCTTCCAAGGTCTTATCTACTTAACAGCAATTTGCAGATAAGGCTACCAAGTCTCCTTTCAAAAAATGGAAGCTTCTAGTTATACTGTTTAGTGACCAGGAAAAATGTGTTAGATTATTTGAATATTTGACTTTTACCGCATGTACAATTAACGCCCACGTTTGTAAAAATCCCAACTAATCTAGATACCAGCCAGCAAATTAGAGCCTGTAGGAATTGCTTCATCAGTGGCCAAATACACTTTGGTTCTCGAGGAGGAAATTGTTTTCATACACAGTAACAGCACTGGTGGTTGATTTTCACAGTCTTTAGTAAACAGCGGGTTTCTCACCCCCATCCTTTCTGTTTCTGCCAGGCCTGCTGGAGACCCAGCTGAGCAGGCACGATCAGATGCTGAGCGTTCACGACATCCGCCTGGCTGACATGGACCTCCGCTTCCAGGTCCTGGAAACTGCAAGTTACAACGGAGTGTTGATTTGGAAAATCCGAGACTATAAACGTCGGAAGCAAGAAGCCGTCATGGGGAAGACTCTGTCCCTGTACAGCCAGCCCTTTTATACTGGATACTTTGGCTACAAGATGTGTGCCAGAGTTTACCTGAACGGAGATGGCATGGGAAAGGGGACGCACTTGTCTCTGTTTTTTGTCATAATGCGTGGAGAATACGATGCTCTGCTCCCTTGGCCCTTCAAACAGAAAGTGACTCTCATGCTCATGGATCAGGGACCGTCTCGACGCCACTTGGGAGATGCTTTCAAGCCAGATCCGAACAGCAGCAGTTTCAAGAAGCCAACTGGAGAAATGAACATTGCATCTGGCTGCCCAGTCTTTGTGGCTCAAACTGTTCTAGAGAATGGAACGTATATTAAAGATGATACTATTTTTATTAAAGTCATAGTGGATACTTCGGATCTACCAGACCCCTGACATAAACTGGGGGAGGCGGATTAAACAGAAGGCAACTCCGTTTGGGGGTTTTATATCAGTTTGTCTTCAATCAGAGGTCCTAAAGCTCACAGAACCACCTTGTGGAACAGATGGAAGAGTTTGAAGGCATAACTGCATAGGGTCCAATTGCGAAAGTAGCAACACATTAAGAAATCATACCATGGTATATTTTTTAATAGAACTAGCAACACTTGAGCTCTGACGAATCACTTATCCCTCGTCAGGCTAGTGATTATGGTCAGAGAGGATTTTTTTAACTTATTAATGATCTAGTCAATTGGAGGTGAAAAGACATATACAGTATGTGCTGAATCAATTACTGACTTTTATTTCTTTTAAGCTAGAATACAAGAAAAACCCTTCACATGTGGGCTAGCTGGAAATTGTCAGCATGTTAAAAGAAGATGAAGTAATGTTGCAATTATGATATTCTTTGAAAAACTGAGGTGCAATCTTGTCTGAAATATAGTATATTGTCTTTTTAAGGCCTCATCTGGTCTCTGTTTTAATAATTACTTTGTCAGAAGATCTTGGAAAAGTATCCATATCTTCTCAAAAGTATCTGAATCAAAATCATATTTTTATTTAAAGTTCTATTGTTACAGAAAACATTTTATTTTAAAACTGTTGATAGACTGATATTTCTTGGAAGAAAAAATAGATGATATCAAACACTGGTTATCACTTGTGATAGGAAAAAAAAACTATTAAATTCTGTTATTTCTCTTTAGAAATGTAAACCTACAATATATGTCGTAGTTAATGACACTATTTCAAAATTAAGGAAAAATCACTCATGGATGCTGTGCATCATTATCAGATTTATAATTGTTTTCACCCTAAAATAGGGCATTTGTTGAACTTTGGAGTTCTAAACGGAATCCTGTACATTTTTTAAAGTTCTGCCCCATGCTTTCCAATCAAGCTATATATGTTGCACATTATGCTGTCAGCAGTATATAGTGTTTTCAGTATTGGGGAGGAGGATTAGTGCTGAAAAAAGCCTCTATGTTTGTTCTGTACTAGCAGCCATTGCTTCAAGACAAACCAGCAATGTCTTAATACAGTGATGGTGGCTTGCATGCATACATGTGCCTTAGATGTGCTGTGCTGCTTATAAACCATAGCTTTTTATTCAGATTAATTCTGATATCTGAAATGGTAGTTTAATTGGACTTCAGGCATAATGTTTAGCCTTGTCTTCAGAGCCCTTAGGTACCTTGCAATGTATGAAACAGAAGCCAAAGCCCACTCCTTTGGCTTCTGCAACTTCTGTGACTTAGCCATGGTGGAATCCATCCTATTGAGGTGCCAAAACATTATGCTCAGTGCTCCTATGGAGCTTGGACTAGACAGTCTCCATGGCCACTGTGAAGGCAGGTGACATTTTTCCTCTAATGCCTGTTGCTGTAAGGTGGCATCACTTGAAACTAATCCATCTGAGAGCTCTGGGGCTGTGAATATGGATGCTCGTGGCAGCTTCTCATAGCAGACAAGCATCCTAATGGGGAATGCATGGGCTTCTTTCTTGTAACAGCCTCAACTGTAGTGAAAAGCATTTGCTAGCCCTGAAACATGCTGATTGCAACCTGCTGTGTTCATCTGCTTCTATTTAATAGCCTGTGACAAGCAAGTCCAGAGACACAGCCTGACTGTGGTGCTCTTTAAACTCCTGCTTAAGCAGAGCAGGCTTGCACCACTGTGTTTTCAGCCTTTGTGGGCTTGAAAAAAAACTGTTGCATCTCAGCCTTTAATGTCAGGCTGTATCAGTTTTCTGCTTTTTTGAGGCATAGTCACAATTTTTGTCTAAGGTGCAGTTGAATTCATGCCTTTGTATTTCAGCTTGTCTTTGCCGTTGTCTTTTTTGGCTGTGCCTTCACACACAGTGCCTGCAAGAAGTATTTATGGATGTACAATGCATGCTAAGTGGTCTTCATGGGTTTTCCAGGCACCTGCTAGAATACTGCCTGCTGCTGACTGTCCTGACTGTCAGCAGCAACTTGTCTTCCTTTTCTTGCCTTCCATTGTCTGGGTGCTGTACTCCCTCTACGGTACGTGGCTGTCAACAGGTGCAAGCTCAAATATGGAGGCACGTGCTAGCTTTTCATTTCTAGCACGGAAGGAGGATGTTCTGCACAAGAGATAAATATCTATAGATATACCTGCATCTATATCTCTAGATATCATTGTATGGCACTTGCAGTTTTATGCAGGCTGCATAAGTAAACCCATCACTTATGCTTTAGGGCGAAGGTTCGCTCAACTTGTGTCATTTTAATAATTGTGAATGTAGGCAGCTAAGCTTTTGTGTTTGTGCATCACAGAATTTTACTGAAAACAGGATTCCCAAGTGGAAATGTCCAAAGGACTCTCCTCCCATTGCTAATGCATGTCTTGTAAAATTAAATGAAACCGTTTGGCCATCTCAAAACAGTTTATATCCTGTTTCAATCTGGGACTTGGAGGAGATTTTGAGTATAAGCAGGGCCCGGCATATTCTGCAGATTTGTGACTACAGTTTCCAACTTCTGTGACAGAATTGCGCTTCTAAATCCAAGCTTTTTAAAAGAGGAGGAAAAAAAGCATTTCCAGCCTTGGTGATTGAAAGAGGACTTTGAAACATGTGAATGTGTAAACCAATAGGGAAGTCTTCCTGAGTCTGCACACAGCCTAAACTAGTAGCTTTAAGAGATCTGAATATCTCGTCTTGGTGGGATATTGACTCAGAAACTTCACAGAGAAGTTTAAATATGAACACTGCTAACTATCTAAATGCCGATCACTGTAGCAGAAACATCAGTCACTGTTGTATTTCACAGATCTCTATGCTGCTTTCCACATCTCCCAAGTGCCAAAAGCACCAGCTGCCAGAATCTTCAGCTTCACTTGGGCAGCTTTTATAATGCAGTAATGTGCTATCGATATAAAAATATTTTTGCATATGTGCTTTTTATCACAGTTAATAAAACGGAGGCCTACTGCACTTATTTTTTAAAACTACATGAAGCTGCCAGAGAATTTCCAGTTTGCCAACCCTGCGTACTGTGAAATCCAGGATCTTGCTACACAAATGTAGACACCGCCTGCTGTGGAATACCTGAAGCCTTGACTGTAACACCCCTTTCTCCGCAGAGCTCACAGGCCATCTCTGTAGAGTTCTTACTGTGTACATAGAAATCGGTTTCCTCTGCTTTCCAGCAAGGAGTATGTAGCATTTTGTGAAAACAAGGCCACTGTATATTCTCTAAGTTGAAAGGAAAAGATACCTGGTGCTTTACTCAACACTTTTAAGTTATTTAACTGTTTCTCTCATCGCTGAAATGCCCTTTATCCTTTTTCTCTTTGTTCCTGACTGAGATATCCAAAGTTTTCTAGGGTCTGTCTGTTTAAAGTGATTTGTGGGACAACACCCTGCCCCCATGTAGTGTATACTCGTGAATCCTGGGGGGTGCCACTGTTGCAAGGGGGTCCCAGAGTAGTTGCATTACTTTGAACAGAGTTTATTCAGTGAAACCACATTGTCCTCTACTTCGTAGTAATTCTTAGCAGCACACAGCTGAAGTCTCTTGCTGGTGTTCACAGTGACGCTCCAAGTTGTGTACAAACCTCTTCCGTTTTCAGCTTCCTCCAGGGAGATTTCAGTGTGTGACAATCTGGATGTTGCCCTTTGTGTACACTCTTCAGCACAGAGTGAGTGCACCTGTTACCTAGAAAGTCTTGAATCCTAGACAGGAAACTATTTGGGTGTTTAAAGACCAACCTGCAATTGTGATGCATGACTATGTCTGCATTGCCTCTCTAAACTAATTAATTGGGGTCTTGTTTCAGTTACTGTCTACACGGTACACCTTCAACTGCTGACTTACAATATGCAATGTTGATTTCAGCCTTGTACTGTAAATGTTGTTCTTCACCAAGAGAATGTGCAATAGGAAAAGGGAATGGTGTATGGCATACTTTTGATGGAAAAAACACGCTAGATTTTTTTAAAACATGGGGGGGAAAAAAAGAAATGCAGTTTATTTCCTTTTCTCGTGGTGTTTTCTACTTGGAAAAGGAAAGATGAAGATATGTGCCTGTTTCCGTGCCTGGTGAATTTCTCAAATGCAAAGGTAATAGAGATTTGTGTTAGCTGAGATTTAAGTGTTGAACCCATAATTCCATAATTGTTAGGCCGTGTTGTATCGCTTCTGTTTCCTCAGCTTGCCATGATTATGGCTTGCTGAGCTGGAGTTTAAAAGCTACCACCTATTTGTAGTTGTATTCCATCTCGTGGGATAGGCATTTCACCAACAGTGCAGGGTATCTGTTGATACTTTGTTCCGTTTTTAAAACACTGGTGCTCTTTGGTCCAAGGCAGAGAAGTGTGTAGGGAGTGACAAGGAAAGTTGCCTGCACTGCAGAAGAGTGAGAAACACGACTGCAGTATTGATGCCTTTGATATGATTTAACTATGCAAATATACAGATAGGTGAAGGGGGAAATTCTTGGGTTGCATACCTAATCTATTAGATTTTGCTCTGTAAATTACTTGTATGTGTGTAGGTACATACATGTACACACAGACATGCATGCACATAAATATGCAAAGTCTTTTCTTTATGTAGAAGTGATGAAACAAAACCCTTTCCTCCAAGTTATACTTGATCAATTGGTGCAAATATAACTTGTTGCTGCTAAAGGAGGATCTTGGCTAAGGGCAAACTTTGATTCATATCTTTCAGGTTTGAAGACCTGTATGTAGCAAACACTTAGTTTAGCTTTTCTGAAGACTCTGAATTGTAATTTAGGACACATGTTCTTCCTCGTGCTCTGATAATTTGGAGATTCCTGTATTTTAAACAACTATAGGGATGGGCAACTTTTTGATGGCAAATTATTTCCTCAAATTTGGAAAAAAAAAATGAGAAAAAGCATCTGGACTTCTTCCCTGGAATTCCTGTCCTGTTCAGTCAATACCTTGATATTCTCGTTGACCTAGAAGTCAAAGCTACTGCAATAAAAATGATTGGTTTGGCAGTTTAATCTGAGTTTCTAATACTGTGTACAGTGTATAGCAAGTGCTATTTCTCTTTTTTGGAACAAGGAAATCAAGGATGAGATGTGAAATGATTTGTCCAGAGTCACAAAAGGAATGAATGAGAGGTTCCAGTTCCTTAGTGTTATCTCTGAATCACGAGGTTTTACTCTTTTAATACATTTGTCCCTTAAAGGAACTGGAAAATAAGTTGACATACCCTGAAGACCCACATCAGGACAGTAAGGGCTAGAATTAAACATACAAGCTGTCGTGATTTAGGGTTGTACACGTGTGGTGGCCCAGATGTGTGGAGAGTGAAGGCCAGCACAGCATGTCAGTGTCAGTAACAGCAGCAAACCTGTGTCCTGCTCTGTTCAGAATTGTCCAAAACCAGTCTCGTTTGATGCGCCTCTTAGTGAAGTGGGTTCATCTTTGTTCTACCAGTCAGTGTGACTGAGCATTTCTTCCTTGTGGGCTTTCTCCCTTTTTCTGTAAACTGAAATCTAGAGGGCTTAATTGTTCTTTCTTGGCTATTAATCCTGGCCTCTGCAGAGAAGCACCAGATAGGAATGTTGTGGAAAACTTTGGACTGCTGATTGAGGGGACATCCTCTTAAGATACAGAAGAGTAAAGTTATACATCTTATAAGGGATCTGACTATTTCTGTTTCTCTTCTAATAATATGGTCAAGACTGCAGCTTCTGTCTTCCATTTCATGATGTCAGCGTAGATACTAGGCTGTGTTTTTTCATTATTTCCCCTCCAAGTTAGGATTAGTTCCTTAGGGTTCAAATAAGTTCTGAATTTCACAGAGAAGCACCTGAACCAAAACCCTGGATTCAAACTTCCCAGACTTGATGTGGAATTCAAATCTGGATCCCGACTCTGTGGCTTACTAACCTACCCGTTCAGGGAAGGGTTTGTTGTCTCTATGTGGTGTTTGTGTTTTTGGTCCTTTGGAACTAAGCTTTTAATTTGGTTGCCAGTTCTGCAAGGACTTTTTAACTTCTTAGCAATGCCGGTGTTCACACGCTCCATTGCTGGCAGTGTGATGCGTAGTGATAAAATTTGACTCTGTCTAAGGGTTACTGAGATAAACCAGCATTATCATTCGTAAAGGTCATTTTCTTGCATAGTGTTCCGAGCTTTGTATTTGAATATAGCTCGCACCTGAAAGGACACATCTTCCAACTATGACCTGCATCACTGGCAGAGAGTTGTGTAATCTGTACTTGTGGAATGGGAAGGTATAAGCTTCCATCGTTGCTGAAGCATCGTGTAATCCACCTATTCTGTTTTCTTGTAGCTGTTGTTCGGTTAATACTTTTTTTCAGTTTTATAGAAAAAAGGGGAAGTTCAGGATTTTTTCTACAAGGTATAAAACTCCAGTGAATTGGTGGTAACTAGAGAGCTGTGAAAAATACCCCATTAGGAGATGATGGGCTAAATGTAGGTCCATTTCTCTTAGACAAGTAGGATAACCTTTAAGATGCATGGAACAACATAATAATCGGGAAAACTAAAGCTGACATTTGTTTCCAAGAAATTCTGTGAGAACTATCTATGGAAAAGACATCAGTGATTGAGAATAATGTACAAATTAATGTGTTTGAAACTTGTGTATCCATTTCTTTAATCTCATACTCTTCAGTGAACGGTACACTTGTGTTCATTTTTATGATCAAAAACAAAGACCAAAGAAGGCCAGCCTCATTTGATTGTGTATATTCTGCCTGTCTTAATTATCAATAGCTGTAAGGATACAGTGCAAGTGATCTGGTAACCAGTGGATCTTGTCCTTTTCTTTTAGGGGGAAAAACAATTTTAAAATGTATAATTTATTGCTCAGCAATAACCATGTTGTTAAAATAATAATAAAAAAAGGAATTAGCAACATGTCTTAATTTCCCAATAGCATTATTATATGTTGTATTTCAGTTTACTGTATATTGTGTTTTTGTATTTATTTGTGTTTGGAGGTCTTGCTATGTCTTTTTGTGTTTAAATGCTAATAAACAAGGACAGTGTGTAAGAGTGTAGAATGCTGAACTCTGAAATGCTAAACTGTGTTATTAAAGGAAAAATAAATAAGTAGGAAATCATATTTTTTAAAAAAACCCGGTGTGTTGAATTTGAATGACTGCTGTTGACTTGCAGATGGCCCAGGTGCATCTTTGCTCCTCTGTGAGCTGACTGCTGGCTGTTCTGTGCATTTTGCTCACACACCCAATAGAGCTTTACTGTGGCATTTCCCATCCTCTGCACAGGTAACTTCCAATAACTTCTGTCAGAGTCCTATTTTCCATGTGCTAACTCTGCTGGAATAAACCAGGTGATGGTGTTCATCCTGACATCAGAGTTGAGAGCCCTTGTACAGAGTAGAAATAAATGCAATGGCTTTTCATGCATTTGTGGTACACTGCTTTCCCAAAGAGGTGTGGGAAGGGAGAGCTGAAGCATAGCTTAAATGTCTAAAGATGTAGATTTCTTATTTTTTCTTCTCTTGTGTCATTAATGACTCCTCTCAGCTCAGAACCACATGCCAGGTGTGTGCTCGAAGTCACAGAACATGATGCAGTCTGTAAAACAGCAGCCAGTTCTGGACTGTGTGGAGCAATAGTATTTCCACCACGTTTCAGATTCAACCTGGGGATGAAAACCCTGATCCCCTGGGGTTTTGTATGAAGCATGCAACTTCTACTGAGCACCACACTGTTGTTTCTTCCCTATTGTCCCTCCCACCCCTCTCTTACTGAAGTTGCAGTTTCCCTTCCCTCCCATCGCTGCAGGGGCAGTACCGGGTTTAGCAATGCCTGTGCTCAGACACAAGACCGCAGTGTCTTGGCAAAAGCCGCCGCGTTGCTGGCCTGGAATGTGAGAACGACCTGGCCAGCCCATCCCGGTGTTTGGAACAGGCGCTCTGAAAGTGCTGGGCAGCCGAGTGCCTTCTCTTGATAAGATAGGAATGCCAGAGAAATGGCAAATGCAAGCCCATCCCGGTGTTTGGAACAGGCACTCTGAAAGTGCTGGGCAGCCGAGTGCCTTCTCTTGATAAGATGGGAATGCCAGAGAAATGGCAAATGCAAGCAGGTGGGCGTGGTGAAAGGGGAGGCTGGTGAAGAAGCGCCATCCTCACCTCGTGCCCGATGTGCCGAGGTGGATGTTCCCTTTGCTGCTGAGAGCAGTCTGTGACTCCGGGTGCTCCAGCCTCTCTGTCCTGCTCATCAGCCTTGGCACCCGAGGCTGCAATGCCTGAGCCTCTTCATATCTCTGCTGTGGAGCGTGAGGGGGTGGTGAGTTCCCTGTCTTAATGAAGTGAGTTACCTTCCAGCAGAGTCCTCTGCAGAGGAGTCTCCTCCTCCCAAATTGAGGAGTTGATGCTGCTCAGATGTGACACTTCCGTCATTACAGAGCAGCAGGATAAGCAGAGAGGAAACAAATTGCTTTAAACGTGAAGGCAAACACTAATTCTATCCTCACCTCCCTGCTCCTCCTCCCCCAGCAAGGAATCGTAATTGAAATGACACGTGGTGCCCTTCCTGGCTCCAGTGAGGCTTTATGAAAGGTTTCTCCTTCATGCCAGGTCCCAGAAGGTGACTGTCAGCTTCATGGGGTGCTTTCAGCAGAGTGCCAGCTCTGGGAGCACCAAGCAGCCAGGGAGAGCAGGGTGAGGAGCTCCTGGGCTACAGAGGGTGCTGGCTGACAGGAACACTGCCAGAGCCTGGACCTGCTGCTAGGGCCATCCTTTGGAAGAACTGCAGGAGTTGTTTTTTTTTTTTTTAAAGCTTTAGGGAAGATTTCCAGAGTTTCAAACCTTGGGTTTGCTTGCTGTCTGGTAAGAAGTCAGAGGTTTTCAAAATGTTCAGTCCTGTGTATCCCGCTCCCTGTTTGCTTTGATGTGACCAAGTCCTGGAATTGTCTAAGGAATGGGGAAATATCTAGTGATCAAAACAAGTGGTGAAATAGGTGATTTTCCCCAACCTTCCCCAAAGCAAGTTATTTTGTGAGTCACTTGTGTGGTTCCTTCCTGCACGCCTGGATTGAGCCCTGAAGGCTGTTCCTGTCGAGTAGTGTGTCTGGCTTGTTGTTTGGCCAAAACAGGTGAAAACTCAAGTATCTTCCCTACCCCCGTTGACATATGTGGCACCTGGGGAAGCTGAGCCCACTCAGATCTCTCACTCCTTCAAGTGGGTCTTTGGCAGTGAACGCTGGACCTCAGCGCATGCTCTGGTGTGTTCTGTAGGCTCAGAAGAATGGGGAATGGCCCAAGCCAGGGACTGAATTCCCATTGCCTGGGCTGGCAAACACAGAAGAGACCTCAGGTCTCAACTGACTTCCACCCTGCAGGCTGCACCTTGGGTTAAGCAATGTTTGGGCGCAGCTGGCTTGGTTGCAGCTGTGTTTTGGCAGCATGGCTGCATGAGTGGAGGTGGGAGGAATACCAGATTTCTACCCAGTATTTCTTCCTGGCAGGTAGAAGTGGCATCTGCCTCAGCATACCCTGTGCCATCAGCCTGCAGGAACCCAGGTGAGGTGTGAGCCTGTCCCCACCTTTAGCAGGTGTCCCTGGGGTAGGTAGTGATGGCTGGTGAAAAATGCTCAGTTTTCCCAGGATAAAAAGAAATCCTAGCCATGCACAGGGTTGGATGGGGTGGGCTGGTTCCAGTGTGCAGCTTGGCCTGGGCTCAGGGCTGAGGAGCAAACCTGGTTGCTCACGCCCCTAAATGAGCACAGATCTCACTCCATAGCTGCTCCTTGCAGACACCCCTAACGGGAAGCTCTTGTTCCCCTGCTTCACACTACAAGATAAGAAGTATGTTGGGGTGTGGCTTCCAGGTAGCTCTGAGATCAAATGTGATCCACTCCAGGGACTTCTCCTGCCTTGCTGCCCTGAGGTGACTGTGTGGCTGCTGGAGGCCTGTAAGTGCCTCTTGCTGAACTGGCATGGAGCTCCAAAGAGAGGTTTAACTCCACAGACTGGCTGTACATTCAGCTTCAGCTTCTGACCAGCCCTGAAATAAGGCCGTGCCTCTCCCAGCAGCACACACAGCTCCTCTGCCATCAGAGATTGGTTCTTGCAGTACAGATGGTGCTGTTGCACCCAAGACTTTTTTTTTTTTTTTTTCAATTAAAGGAAGTCTCACATGGGGATTTTCTCTGGTTGATGCTAGGGGCTACCTGCTTTAAGGGCAGCCATGAGACAGAAAACAGCTAGAGGGGCTGTCACCTCCAGGCCATTTCTCCTCATTTATTGAAGCTTAGCTTCATGTTTAAACCTTCACCAACGCTGCAGTGTGCCAAGGAGACTGGCAAACATTCTGTGCCTGGGTACAGCCCAGCTCCCACAGGGGGTAGCTTCAGCACTTGGGGTTTGGGAGCCAGTTTTTGGCACACCTCTGCCTTCTCCCCTCTCTCTGTTTGAAGCCATGGCATGTAATACAATTGCCACAGAGTAATTTTGCCATGCACTTAATGACTTTCTGGGGACGGTGCCATTGCTGCTTGGCTGTTTGGAAGGCTGCAAGAAGCATGTGCTTGTGGGGGACAGTCACCCACCCTGGGGCCTGGTGCCCACACAATCACTGCTTTGTGCTCAGCCCTGAGATCCCTTTCCAGATGCTAAGTGTTGGGTCTCAGCACTCATGCTAGGGAAAGTCCCTTGTGTTGCAGGATATACCTTTTAAGCAGTGAGGAGAGATGCAGTTGTACAACAGGGAAATTCTGAGAGGTCCTGGATGTCCCTGAAGGGATTTGGGAGGTGGCTTTCCTGGCTGGTTAAGGGAAACAGTGTTTTTGGCTTTGATGCCCGATTATAACTCAGTACTGGGAAGGTCAAGCATCCACTGAGTGCTTGTTTCCCCTCTGTAGTGGTGATGTTCTTGTCCCCCCCCCGGGAGCATTGTGGGCAGCCAGCAGAGGGGAACAGAAGGATGAGCAGGCAGCAAGGAATAAAATGTGCTGATCTCCTCACTGGGGCAGCTGCTCTAATTTCTGGGGACTGATTTCTCCTTCCTTTCAACTTTGTTTCACTCTCCCTGTAACCACCTGACCCAAACCTTGCTCTGTACAGCCTTCCATTGTGCCTGTCTCATCCTGAGGCACAGCAGCATCTTGGGGCAATAGCAACAACAAAAGCTGGGATGGAGAGGAGTGTGCTCCAGCCACGGGGAGAGACCTGCAGTGAGGGCCGGGTTATTCTAACCGGGTTATCCAGCGATGCTGCAGTGAGCACCTGGCCCCAGTAATAACTTGTGCTAGAATTTCTGTCATTCCTCTACCCTGCCCTGTCCTACCCTAATGCTGGAGCAGGGACTGTCCATCCTTGAGCAGGGTTTCACAGGCAGATTGGGGATTTTTGACCTCTGCCTGCTTGCCAGATGAGTTCCAGCTCGTTTAAAATCAAGTATCAGCTTTGGTGGCACAAGCAGCACTGAAAAGCAGCAGCTGCAGAGTACAGAAAGTAAAACTAAGGGTGTGGAGCACATCTCAGCACACTGGGTTTCAGGGGCTGTGGCTCTCTGCACAGGGTCCCACGAGCAGTTTCTCCCATCCTGGCTGTGCTGCAGGATGCTGAGGCCACAGACAAGCGTGCACCTGCCCTCTGCACACTGCAGTCCTTTCTCCAAGCTCTTATTGCCAAGTATCCATGATTTATCATTCTCCCCCCTCTATTAAAATACAGGACATCTCACTGCAGCCAGCATTCACCCCACAAGTCCCCTAGGAGAGATTTGTGAGTGGTAATTAGAGTGCGGGAGCCTTTCACCTCGAGGACATCTCTCAGCATTGAGCTCCCTGGGTAGAAAGTGCTGACTGTGTTTTGGCTGATGCCCAAGCTTAGAGCTAAAGCTCTAAGGAGCTTTCTCTCCTGGCAACTCAGTCTGTCTGCCAAGTTGGAAGCTAGGAAGCAGTGGGAGTATGAATGCTGGGATGGGGATGGTTTGCTTCCCACTCCTGCATTCCTAAATCCTTGCTGATGTCAGGTGAGCTTCTTGTGGTCTGTGTCCCGTCCACTGGATGACCCTTCTAAGAACTCCTCCCATCTCTTCCTGGCCTCTAGTAAACCCCTGCATTCACCAATCTTCTGCCCTTACCCTGAAGGGCAGCTGAAGGGCAGCTGAGCCCCACAGCTCCCTCCTTGGCATCAGCCTCTGCCACCATCTATGCTGTCCCCCCACCCTTCTCTGCTCCTAACACACCCTTGGGTAAAGACCGGGGCCTGGACCGGCATGCAGCACTGCTCCATGCTGTGGCAGACGACAGGGATGGTGCAGTCCCCCCTCCTGCTGCATCCCCATGCACCGGTGCCACTGCCAGCAGCCGCCACAGGAGCATCACGGAGCTGTGCTGGCACTGCCAGCTAATGATCAAATCAGCTGGTGGCCAAAGTACAATTACCAGTCGTGGCTGGGAGCTGTTCCCTTCCAAGAGAGCTAATTGAAAATACATGGAGGCTATTATTAGTAATTACGAGGTAGCCGCTGTTCAGCAGGGAGAGTGGTGTGGGATGTGCATGCAGCGTGTTCATCCCGACACCCTTGAGCTGGACCTGGGTGGGTTGGGGGATCATGGGGGCCAGGCCTGGTGAGCCAAGCTGGGGGGATCCCCACTCTTGCCTCCCCAGCTACCTCCCCGGTGGCTCTCTCAGATTCCCGATGGAATCTTATGCCAAGGAAACAGGGAGATTGGGAAAGGAGCTGAAGCTTCTGGAACAGAGCAAGGCTGAGGCTCGTGCTGGGGTTTAAACCTGTTTCCCAGTGCGGTGAACTCCCCGCTCCCTGCCGAGCCCATCACGTGCCGGGGAAGGTGCAAGGTCCGGCCGGGCAGGGCCGGGGCCGCGGCATGGAGCTCCTGCTCTTCCTCCTGGGCATCCTGCAGCTCCTCGGTGAGTACGGCCCGGGCCCGCCCGGCGTGGCGAGCAGCGGGCACCGCTGGGCGAGCCCCGCGTCTCGCGTGTGCTCCCGGCAGCCGGGGCTGGCAGCGGAGCTGCGGCTCCGTCACTCACGGGCGAACGGGAGAAGGCATTTCCAGCCGGACACGGGGAAGGCAGGCGGGGACCGAGGCTGGCACAGCCGTGCGGAGCCCGCTCGGCCTCGTTCGGAGTCAGCAGCGCTGCGCTGCAGGACACGCTCCCTGTTGAATATGCATGTAGCTTTGATGTTTCAAGGACTGCGCTTCCCGGGAGACAGGGAAATAGCGCAGGGATGATTCCAGTGCAGGAATGCGTGGGACAGAGGAATCAGCCTCCGGCCGGCGGAGCCGTGTCCAGGGCGGGCCGGGCTGGGAGCTCACCCTGCCCGCGGGATGTGAGGCTCTGTGCGAGGCGGCTCTCGGCTGAGCTCCACATCTCCATTCCCAGCTCCCCGGGGCCCCAGGGACACGAGGGAACCGCAGCAAGGACGGAACAACCTGCCATTGCTGTCTGGGGGCTTTTTTTCCTTCTTAAGCTCTTTTCCTGCTCTTTTTCTGAGCCAGGAAGGTGTTTATGGCCACAACACTGCGAGCAGCTGCTTGGCTCCAGTTCTCACCGCCGGTAATGTTTTGTCCCTCTCGGAGGGTTTCAAAGGGGACACGGCCCGGGAGTGTTCGCTCTGCCTCAGGGGCCCCTCAGGCACCCGCAGCCCTCCGCGGGCTCCAGGACGTCCGTTCTGGTTAAAAATCCATCCTTTCCTGTTCATCTGGAGATGGCTACAGGGAAAACAGTCTCAGCGGAGCCCCTGGCAGAATGAAACAGCGCAAGTTACATCTCAGGATGATCGCTGCGTGCTGGCAGAGCCTCTGCAGCCACACGGCACCCCATGGTTCGAGGAGCCGCGCCCGGGCTCTGTGCGGCGCACCTCTGTCAGCCGCTGTCATTCCGAGCCCTCTCCAGTGCCCCAGTCCCTGCCACCACGGGCTGTCTACATGGTTTGTAATTTTATGGGTCTTTCTCCTACAGAAAAGATGATCCATTAAAAGCACAAAAGTAGGGCTTTTTTTTTTTTTTTTTTTTAATTTTCTCTTCTCTGTCTCATACTCACTTGCCTGAAGCTATTTAATTCTTCTGGAGATTGATTCATCTTCAGCTGAATATGCACCCCCCAGCCAAGCCTGGGCAATGTCAGGTTGGGAGGCTGCTCTGCCGTGCTTGTAAAAACAGAGAGGTCAGAGTGAAAACTCCCTCTGCTGTGTCCTGTCCCTGAGTGCAAGGACAGGACTGCCACTGTCCCAGGAAACCCCAAGGGGAAGAACCCTGTTTCCCAACATGTTTATGCCTCAGGATGAAATACACCATTGAATCCTCCCTCTCCAGCTCCAAACACATGAAACCAGCCTGTACTTGTGCTACATGTCCTATGGTAAATGTCTTTTCTTCTCTTGCCCTGTCTTAGTGGTATCGCAGCTCTGCATTCCCACTCTGTACCTGCTGGAAACCGAAGGCTGAGGAATCTTTCCTTGTTTAATTAGTCTGAGCGACAACTAAACCCCCTGCAAGGATTGTTTAACTACCAGGTGTATGTTATTCTTACCCTTTGCCTGCAGGACACTTCCCTGCCTTCTGTCTGCCTGCTGGTTGTCCCTTGCTTCTCTTCCTGTCTGGGTGGCTAAAACCATCACCCAGCCAAAAAAAAATCCCCTGTGTAGAGAAGGGCTGTGACTGCTCAGCTGGGACAATGCAGGAGCTGCTCTTGGGTAGAAAATCCCCAAATCTGACCTATGAATGCCGAGCCATCCTAAAGCACATCCCACAGCTGGCTCCCAGTGCCTCTCATGGGCTGGGTTAAACTGGTTTTTGTGTTCCCTCCCAGCTGCCACCGCTGCCGTGTACAAGCAGTGGATCCCCAACACCAATTTTGAAACCGCCTCCAACTGGGATAAAGGCAGAGTCCCCTGTGCCAGGGATGTGGTTCACTTTGAGAAGGACAAGGTAGAGACATTTTAAATTTATTTTATTTTTGTTTTCACAAAACACTGTCAGGCATTGGAAAAATCCCTTTACCTGACAGGGCAAAGCACACTTTATTCTTGCTTTTCTTGCAGGTTGTCTCAGTCTTCGTCAGGTCTCCCCACGCGCTGACAGACATGGTAAGGCATGGTGGGCAGAGGTGTGTGAGGGTGGGCGAGGGCAGGGCCAGCCCTGGAGCTCTGCCTGGTGGCACATTCCCCTCTCCCCCTCTCCACAGAATCATAAAATGATCTGGCTTGGAAGGGACCTTAAAAATCATCAGTCCCAACCCCCTGCCATGGACAGGGACACCTTCCACCAGGCCGGGTTGCTCAAAGTCCCATCCAACCTGGCCCTGAACACTTCCAGGGATGGAGCATCCACAGCTTCTCTGGGCAACTTGTGCCAGTGTCTCATCACCCTCACAGTAAAGAATTTCTTCCTAATATCTAATGTCCTACTGGCCTCTGTCAGGTTAAATTCATTCCATGGACTTTGGCACTTTCCTCCATGGTCCAGGCAGACCAAGGATGCCTCAGCTAGGGCAAGGAACAGGAGTGCTACAGCAGCCTGGTTTTCTTTGTACCATGCAACCAAAAAGCCCATTTCTGGTTGTATTGGTTGGTTGGTTTTGTTTTGTTTTGTTTTGTTTTTTGTTTGTTTTGCTTTTTTATTTAAGGGAGATGAGAGAGAGTACAGCAAAATCCAGTTTAATTTGAAAGAAATTGATTTTTTCCTCCTCAAAGGAGGGATAAAACCCCCTCCATGTGATGGAGATCTTAGCAATAGTTGGCCGAGGAGCACCAACCCACAGGACTGCTGACAGAGTGGGCATTAGCCCTGGGCAGAGGCTAAGTGAAGCTGACATCAAAATAGCTTGAAATGAAAAGAAACTGTTCTGGGAAATCCCAAAATGTTTCTTGAGAAATTTTCTTTCAAGTATCATTGGATTTTATATTTTTCTGTGGTATTATCAGTCTAGCTGTGGCAGGATGGGCACGACACGCTGCTGAAATATGTGTGTTGAGTGATATAAGACTGGGGCAGCTCAGCTCGGAGGGGGTTTATGAGCAACCTGGTTTTGCCCCACATCAAGAACTCTGCCCCAGAGCAAGGTGAAAGCAGCCATGGAAACCTGGGCTCTCAATCTCTGTGTCTTGGAGGGTAAAATTTAACAGGGAGGAATTAAAGGGAAAAGCAAGCCCATTGTCCCAACCTTCCAGTGGGGGATGGGTCACCAGTGAGCCTCTCTCAGTGCTGGGACAGGAAGAGATGGGATGGGTCCTGTTTGGAAAACCTCCTCCTCTAGACCTGATGAGCTTGTGGACAAGGGTCCTCTCTCACTTTTAGGTCAGCTTTGCTCTTTTATTGGCCATTAAATTTGAAGAAGCCCTTGAAATTTATGTGGTGTAATTTGTTCAGGCTGTCTATGCCACTAATGGTTTTGATGCTTTAATAACGCCATGTGCCACATTTAATCCCTCTACAAATATTTGGAAAAGATACTTTATTTATATGGCATTTTAAATATGAATTTTTGAAGGAAAGAATGTACTGGGGAAATACGTACAAATCTAATGTAATAAATGATGTGGAATTTACCCAGAGAAGAAAAGAGCAAAATACCACTCCAGTAGATTTTATTTTACTTACAGATGAATGTATAATATTTCTAAAGTACTTTCATCAGAGGCCTGCAAAGTGCATAATTGCAGAGCAGCGTCAGTCATTATGGCTGAGCCTCCTGCAGCCAAGCTGGAGAGCAGAGCTGAGCAGCCTGAGCAGAGGGAGATCCACACAACCTTTGCACTGCACAAACCAGCATCCATGGCCCTGCCCCCTGCTCGGGTGGGTGGCTCCTGGAGCGCCTGAGGGATGGGTCAGGGTGCCCCAGTGACCCCTGTGTCATCCCTGTCAAAGGATCCAGAGTGCTGGCAGGAGCCCCAGGGACCCTCTGCTGCCTTGGGGCTTCTCTGGGCCCCTGCTGCTGGCAGGCAGCTACACAGGCTCCAGGGTTACAGGGAATTTTGTAGTCCCACTGCTGTGCAGATGGGGAGGACTGCCAGGGGGATCTACGGGGGAATGAACAGGGGCTGTGAGGGCACCATTCCCCTCCTGCACTGAGCTACACTGCAGTTGAGCTGCCAACCCTGCCCTATAACCTGTACTGCAGCTCACACCTTCCTTCTGTGCATCACGGCCCCAGCCATTCCCTGTGAACTGGCCCAGCATGACTCTTAGTGAGGTGGTTAATATTTCTTTTTCGTTTCAGCTCAGGCACTTCCCTCCTGTTCACTGCCATGCTCTGCTGTCACCAGATGATACAGGGACTGCCAAGGTTAGGGATGAAAAAGGAATGAAACCCACCACCTGAGCTAGGCTGCCACTCATACAAATGGCATGAAATTTGGCAACCAGCTGGTTAGGAAATGAATTGGTCATGAAGATTTTTGCAGGAAGGCTGGGCTGCACCTGTTTGGCTGCCAGCCACACGCGCTGGAGCATTAATCACTTAAATCAGCAAGAATACATTGAGCTTTAGAGTCACCATGGAGATGCTATACAGCCTTTGGCCAAAAATAAAAAAAAAGCAGAATGTTGGTTGCTGTAGTACCATGGAAGGAAATTCACGGCTGAGGAGGAATTAGGCTCTCAGTGATTTTCATGAAGATAAGTGCCTGCTGTGGCAAATGTAGGGGAGGATGCTTGGTGCTGGTGGTGAAGGGACAGCATGAGATCTCCCATCCCAACTCCCCAGCTGAGTGGAGTGTCCAGTGGTCCTCATGTGTCACCATCGCTCCTCTCGCAGACATTTATGTGAAAGCTCACTTCTGTATGGTGGGCTCTCCAGCTCCTCTCCCCACCCATCCCGTGTGGGCACCAGCCATGTGCAGGGAGGTGCCTTCTTGGGAGGAGGCTGTTGGGGCACAGAGCCTGCCTCTCTGCTCAGAGCTCACACACTGAGCACCCAGCTCAGCAGTTATTTGAAGTTTCAAATGGATCCCTAATTCAGTCACACATTAAATCCAAATCCAGCTTAAAGCGTAAGTGGCTTTGATGAACAACCGTTGTGATTAGGTTGGATTTTCTATGGTGTTTAGCTGCCTAAAGATGCAGATCAGTATTTAGCCAGCTTTTGGAGGTGCCTGAGACTAAATGTGCAGAAAAGATGGAATTGGAGATGATGATGCCTGGTATGGGTGCTCCAGAGCAGGGCAGACTTTGGCTTTGTTTGTCTCATGATGGGGGAGAAAGACTCCTGAGTGGGAGTGGACCCTCTGGCTGTGTCTGTGCTTCCACAGGGAGCCCGGCCAGGGCATGGCTGCAGCAGTGAGCCTGGTGCTTGCCCCAGTAACACCAGCCCTTGTGCAGTTTGTGCCTGAGCCGGCCAGCACTGACATGTGGGCCACGGATGGATGCTGCTGCTTCTATTTTCGGGGTGGCAGGAGTCAGGTTTATTCACATGGGCAGAGCAGCCTTGCTCGACCCCAGGGTCAGGACACTGGCTGGGGTTACTAAGCAGCCTTGACATCACCTTTCCAGCTCTGCCCCATCCCTGAGCTCTGCTGTGGGGCGGCATCTGTCCGTACCCCCTCCCTGCCTGCCCCACGAGGTGCTGCAAGGCTGGGCAAGGCTTTGGAGTGGCACTGGGGTCTGACCAGGGACACCTCCCCCAGCCCTATATTTTTAGCTGCCTAATTGCAAGAGCAGAATGTACTCGGCTTTGCTGCAGGATGCTCCCGCTCGGTTCCTGGCAGAGATTGATCTTGAAATGCCAATTGCTCTCCAGGGGCACCGGCTCTAATGAATTGCCACAGTTCGCGCTAGTCCCAGCCACCGGTGCTCCCTCCCCCACCTCTTCCCAGACAGCAGGGTAATGAGACAACCAGAAAAGGGATTATTTTTCCTTCCCCTAAGATGAAGATAAAAAATTTCAGGGGTGTGTGTGCCAGCACATATTTCCAAGATGGAATCCTGCAGTCTTTTCTGTGTCAGCATGTACAATGAAGGTGCGTGCAGGAAAGGAGTTTGGTAAACCAGCCATTTACACTCATCTTCCCAAATCTATTTGCTCATTTCAGGCTGGTTTCCAGCAGGAGGAGTTACTAAAGTCTATGATGAGCAGAGCAGCTTGCCAGCATCCTGGGCTGCAGCGGATGCTGGAGCCTGTCTGGCTGGGAAGCTGCTCCATGGACCGTCTGCCATCCCTTCACTGCTGGGCATGGCTCCTCTGCCCACATATCAAGCCTCTTCCTGGCTTTCTCTGGCCTTGTCTGTAGAGGAAAGTTCAGGGAAAGGAGCTTAACTAATCTGAAATAGATTTGGCAAATGGCTTTAAGCCTCTCTGTGTCATCTGCATCCAGAGCTCAGTGTCTTCAGCTATCCAAGGGACTTCCCTTGTGACACCTGATTTCTGTACACTGTCGGGACCTGTTCGGCTAGAAGTCTGTACTGGGCATCTGAAATCAAGTTAATGGGCCTTTTGAGACTGTTGTTTGTTTTTTACCCTCCCATGGCTTTCACTGGGGAGGTTTGGCAGGGGCTGTTTGGGACAGCACCTGTGTGGCATGGCCAGGAGCTGTGGCTTCTCTGTAGGGATGGAGATGTGTTGAGAACCTGATGTGTCAGGCCGCCCCTGTGCCAGGGGATGTGGTGGCAAGGCAAGGTTGGGCAGGTGCTGTGGGGAGCCCGTGTGCTGAAACACAACCTAGAACGTGATGGGCAGACACAGCAGGGACCCGGCCCCGGCGTTAATGACAGCGCGGCTGTGCTGCTGCTGCTGGCCAGGAGGGGAGGGAGAGCAGCCAAGCCAAGCACCTCGTTAGCTTGCAGGGGATGACGCTGAAATGATGATATCCCCTGGCACACCTCTCCTGTGCCTGTGTTCCTGCCTGCTCTGGGTCAGAAGCAGAGGGGTGAGCTATTGCTGGGATCAGAGCAGGGCTGTGGGCATCCCCCACGCCACTGGTGGGGCCGATGGACAGCAGCACCAGCTTCTGTGCCCAGCCTGCATGAACATGGGCTTCATAGGGATACAGGCTGCAGTTCTGGCCTGGTTTCCTTGGGAAGGGAAAGCCCATTCTTCATGGGACCATGTGTCTGGGCAGGGAGCAGCAAGGTGCTGCTCCAGCAGCAGGTGACCCTCCTCAGCTCACACAGAGGTCTTGGGGTGGCAGGAGGTCATCCTGCCTTGCCAGGAACCTGGACTAGCTGCTGTGGGATCGAGGGCTGTGGCAGGAACTGGAGATGTGGGGTGGCATGTGTGGCTGAGGGGAAGGACACCATCCTGTGGGTGCAGGTGAAATCTTCACCTGGATCAGAAGGTGAATAAATGAAGCCTCAGTAATGAACCCAAGAAATGCTGCTGCAAGCAAGCCCTTGGCAATGCTCCAGAGTTGTCAGAGGGATTCACCTGTGGGTGATCCTGGCCCTGTGCCTTTCTGGGGTGTCAGCCAACAGCTGGATATCACCCAGGCACCACCACCAGCTGCGCTGAGACCCCCAGCCCCAGCAGACGCTGGAAAAATCGCTGCTGTTCCCACCTGTGGGCAGGGCCCACTTCCCTGCTGACCCGGCTGCCTGCTGCTGCCTGCGGGCTGCCACTGCCCCAGCAGGGCTGTACTGGGAAAGACGAAATGGCAATCATTTCCCTTGTGCATTATTGCTTGTGGTGGGTTACAACAGTCTGCGTTGGAGCCATAGCCTGCCTGCATCCTATCCCAGTGATGTTTTTCAGTGGAGAGATAACAGCACCAGGGCCAGAGCTGCTCCTGGGCTGGGTGCCAGGCAAGGGCATGTACCCAGGGGCTGATGGCTGCTGGCCTGCCTGCTGCTGCAGCACTGTGGAGCTCAGTGTGCCCTGGCAGTCTTAGTGTTGAGTGATGGGGATAGTGGCACCCTCTCATCCAAGCAAAGAATTAAAATATATTGATGCTGCAAATAAAAGCAAGGCTGGGGGAAGACCTGGCTGCAGTCACAAGTGCTCTTCACCCAGGTTAAAGCGCAAATGTTGCATTTTTCCTGGTCTGATGATGGTGACATGCCAATCATAGTGCTCCTGTCAGTCATCTCAGCCCAATGCTTGTGACTCAAGGATGTGCCAGAGGCTGGTTCCAATTAGAGGTCCCCTGACTAGAAAGCCATCTCTCAGGACTTTGCTATTTTTTTATTTCACATTTTTGGAGGTTATTTTCTTTTTCACTTACGCATTGAGGGAGCAGATTCCTTCTGGTAGTGCAATGCTGGCGCTGGTCCAAGAGCCACATGGGGTCTTTTGTTTTTTTATTTTTTTCCCTGACTTTGATAAGAAAACTTGTGCCTGTGTTTCAGTTGTCATTGCACTTGATAATGATAACTGAGGAGATAAGTGATTTACCTCTATCGGGGATGGAAAATGACTAATTGGACTCTAAGCATTTGCTGTATTAATGGCCCTGGAGTACAGGTTGGCAGGAGGAAGGGAAAACAGATGAAATGGCCAGCTTTTTGGCTTTGGTCCACTGGTACCTGTCATTGCTCAGTTCAAAATGTGCTTGGAAAGTGGCCCAACCTGTAT
Source organism: Chloebia gouldiae (assembly GCA_003676055.1). NCBI lineage: Eukaryota > Metazoa > Chordata > Aves > Passeriformes > Passeridae > Chloebia > Chloebia gouldiae. Next base: position 5,325,243 of record QUSF01000004.1, on the reverse strand, counting down.
GCAATTTCCATACTAAACTCCCAAAGGTGGAAAACCACTGCCCAACCAGAGTCCTCTGCAGTGAGCTGAGATACTTAACTTATGTTAGGAAAAAAGAAAGGGCAAATTATTTACAAAGATCCACTGGATGATGAAGACACTCCTGAAATGCTGCCCAGTGGTAAGAATCTCAGGCAGAGCTGGTGGTGGATGTGCAGCACGGCTGCCTCAGTGGGCAGGGAGCCATAGCTGCAGGGCCCAGCCCCAGAAATTCCTGTGGCAAAGCAGAAGTACAGAGCTCTTTCTGAACTTCATGTTTGTGTAGATGAGGTGACTCTTGCATCATGTTGTGTTGCATCTTAATTCCAGGGCTGGTGCTTGCAGTGTTTGGGTAATCCCAGGGTATGAAGGGACATGGTGTGTGCTCACTCTCATTTCCCTGCCATACTGACACCCACATGAGCAGGGTGGAAGGCCCCCTAGCCTGAGATTTTGGCCTCAGCAGTAGAGGAGGATCTCCTGTCGTGGCTTTAGAAGCTGCATCTTGTCCAGAGAGCTCGGAAGCCAATGTCTCCAGAGCATGGGCTTTGCAAGCATGGGGCAGATTTGGCATGAGGCATTTCTCCCAGCTCTCCTCTTAAGCAGAGCTGGTGCCGTGTCCTGCTGGCCCGTCCAGGCCTGCTTACTCTCCCAAGCACAGGCAGGATGTACCACCTTGGTTGGTCATGGAACTGGTGTTGTGCATCTAACCAAGCAACTTATCCTCTTGTAGCTCATCTCCTCTCTTACCATACTGAACTCAGCCCCACCACGTGAACCCTGACATGTTTTCCTTCTCCCCTAGTTAGTTTGTGAAGGTCTGAATGAACAATCCCCTTAGACACAAAAGCTTCTTATGTCCTGCATGGTCATCACAGGGTGTTTGGGAAGCTCTGACCCATGGCCATAGTCAAAGAGGGAACTACAGCGAAGAGAGCTGTCAGGCAGGCAGGGATGAGAGCAGGGACTTCCCAGCCCAGTGGTCTTGACCCAGCCACAACACTCACAAATGCCAATTTCAGCAGCCTGGGAAAGCAAGTGGAGACCAATCATGGTCCTGCTGTGTAACCATCCCCCTCACCAGCAGCTGCTGGATGATTTTCGTTCTTCCCCTGCAGCTTTGGGTCTGAGTGCCCAGAGCTGACTGCTGTGAAGAGCTGGTGCCCTGTGCTGGTGAAAGGATCTGCTGCATCCTCTCCAAAGCCTCATGCTGAGCAGCTGAGATGGCCCCAGCAGCCAGCTGGCCACCCTTCCTGCCTGCCCTGTGGCACACAGCCAGCACAGGGGCCAGCCTGCAAACCGGGCAAGAGGCAGCGCCCAGGGGCTCCAGTGGCCCAGCCAGCCTGGAAGAAGAGACTGGGCTGGCAGTGCTGCTGGCACTGCCCTGAGCATGGGCAGTAGCTGACTGCTCCAGAATGTCCCATTGCCCACTCCTGCCTGAGCTCACCCAAAAACAAGCCAGGGCACTTGAAGTGAAGAACAGCATTTTGTGGTTGAAGCTGGTAGCATTGCCCTCACCCAGCTGAATTCAGGCCAAATCCTGAGCCTCAAAACAGACATGTTTTGATGGCATTTTCATCTGCAGCTAAAGGACATGATGCCTTTTGTATCCTGGCAGACCTTTCAGCCTTTTTCAGTGCTTCAGTACTGGGCAGATTTCGTCTACTCAAAAGTAATAGAAATTCAGAGAACCTGATGTTCTCTGACACAGCCTGTGGTCTGCTAGAGCAGTGTCCATAGGCAAAGGCTTCTTCCTGGCTGGGGGGAGACTCCACGCCCTTGGGGCACGTTACCCCAACCTCAGTTACTCCCAGTGTCATTCCCTCTTGTCCAGCCCAGTGTATGGCATTGCTGGATCCAAAGCAGAGGAGCAGAGGAGTGCTGTGGGACTCCTCTTGGTCACAGCTACCCTCTGCTCTCTATCCTGGCTTCTCATGGTTCCTGAACCAAGAGGGCACCAGGGCTAAGGCCTTCAAAGCCCTTCACCAGCAAGGCACTAAATTTCTTAACAGGTGCCTACCTACAGTTTGGGGTGATGGGCTTCTTGCCTTGTCCACCTCCCCCCTCCCTTCCCCATGGTGGCCTCTGAGTGGGGCTGAGCGTCCTCAAGCAAGACTGACCAGGGACAGAGAGCTATCATGGCCACTATGCAGCAGTCAGTCAAAGTCTTGCTTTCTCTAACCTAGATACATGTTTAATGACCAATTAAGTAGATGAAACCTTAAAATCCCATTTAATTCTTTCTGCCTGAGCACAGGACCCCTGTACATTGGCATAAGTTGGTCCTGGAAGGCTTTCAGCTGCTGTTGGGAGTGATGCTAAAACACTGGATAGACCAAGTTAGAGAAGGGTGCCTTGAGCATCACTGACTCTAAAATATTGGAAAAACCCATGACTTTCCCTCTGCAATTTCTAAATGTAAAATAAGATGGGCTGGGCTGAATAATCTGTTTGCTGTGGATAAGTTGCCTGAGTCAATCATTTGTCAGGGCCTGTCCCAGAGTTAGCAGTGCTGGCTGGTGACCCAGGTGGCCACAGTTTCTTGCTGGAAAGGTTCCCATGGCAGAGCTGTGCCTGTTGAGGTTTGTCAATGGGTGGGCCCTGCAGCTGAAGCCAGGTCAGTACTGTGACCCTGACTACCAGCTGGTGATGTCCTACCCAAAGAAGAGAGTCTGGCTATGGCAAACTGCTCCAAATGCCACTGTGTTTCCCTTCCTTGTGCTCATGCAAATTCACTGCCTGACACTGTACCAAGCATAGCCTGGGTCCCTGATTTATATTTTGTGGGGCAAGCACAGCCTCTGGAGGTGGGAACCCATTAAGTGAGGGGGCATCTGGCACTTGCAGAGTAAGGTTGGGTTTTTCTTGGTGTAGCAACCATGTGTAAATCAATTCCTGAGCTGCTGCGAGTGTGTACAAGAGGAGGAAGCAAATGTCAAAGAGCTATTTTGCTTTCTCCCGTTCTTGCTTCTCTGAATGCTTTTCTGTGTTGCGGAAGACAACATCACACTACCTGTCCCCACGTACTTTCCCATGCACATGGGGCACGGCAAGGGTAGCTCCTGATCACTGTGAAGTGCCTCAGAGACTGTGAGTGTAACAGGCATTCTAACAATTAGCAGTGTTATTTGGTAACAAGCCTGGGTGGCGGGCAGCAGGACAGTAACACTCTGCATCCTTCATCTAGTACCTGCCCCTGAACGGAGAATTCCTGCTGGCAGCTGGTGCAGCCTTCACAGCTTTCGATGGCAGCTGGGATCCAGGATGTGACTCAGGTATTTAGTGCCCAAACCAGGCACCCCATCAGCCTGTGATGAATCATGTAAATTCAGCCCAAATACCTCTACAAAGATCCTCCCTCAGAGCAAAGTGAATCACTCCTCTTCAATACTTACCTTTTCTTTAATGACCTCCCTCACATAAGATAATTTTTTCCTCCTAGATCACCTGTCTTCTTAAAAGGTAATTATAGTAGAGAAGCTTTGAAGTTGTAGCAGAGAGGCAAATATTGTTTGTATTTTCCCCTGCCTATTAAGCATGTAGCCACATCAAAGCCCTTATTTTCTCTGCCAGGGTGTTTCTAAAGAAAAACAGTTAGGAGTTACACACTGGTGAACCAAACCATGGCTATCACAAGAAGCTGGCCTTTGGCCCCACACACTCATCCTCCCCTCCCCCAGCCAGTGGCTGAGACAGCAGCTTTGTGTCATTGGTGCCTGCTTTTATCTGAAAGCTGTTTTCTAGGGAGGTGTATTTTGGGTGCTTAAGAACTACCCCATGCTTTCTGTGGCAAGTAACTTTTTCGTTCCTCTACAGAGAAGGAAGCATTCAAACAGAGCACCTGTGCCTACACTCTGAATGGAAAAAAAAAAAAAGAGCAAAAAGAGAGAAAAAGTTAGTCTCCCCAGAGGAAGGATTGTATCTTAAGACTCTCTCGAGCCACTCTGAAGTCCTTCATCCCTATAATTTTTTTTTTGTTTTGGGGCTTGTTTGCCCCCCAGTAGGGATGTTCTGGCACCCATGCTTGGCAGTGGGCTTTTCCTGCTTACCATGCACTGCTCTCCTGAAATCAGCTGGCGTTTCTGAGACAACTTTCACAATGGACTTCTCTAAAGCATGATTTTAAAATGAATGCAAATAATTCAGTCGCTAAGTACCTGCATGCTGGCTGAATTAGTAAAGGTTCAGCTGCTGGGAAGGGAGAGAAGGAATCAGGGCACTGCATGATAAGACTAACCAGCAGGGAAATGGTTAATGGTTAAATAATTGATAGTTAAATTGAGCACTGGCTCTAGGGTTACCTGCTGCAGGAAATAGGGCTGGTCACATTTCTGCAGACCTGCCAGGAAAACTGGGACATGAACTATCATACCCATTTTTATCAGATTGAACTGTTACTCAGCATTCAGGCAGATGTTTTTCTCATTAACCAGAAGGATGAGTTTTGAAAAATGGGGAAAAAATATCCTGCAGGATCTGGGCCTGGAAGCCTGCAGGCAGATGTGGGATTTGGGCTGACCCCAGCCCTGAGTCCTGGGAAGCTTTGCCAAGCTCTGGGAAATGCCTGCAGTGGGTGTCCATGAGGGTGATGCCAGGGCCAGCCCTCGGCTCCCTGCCCACAGGGTGAGATCCTTCACTTCAGGCAGCACCTGCATTTATCAACCCAGATGCATCTGCTGGGGCTTTGGATTTGGGTTTGGGTCGTGCTCAGCCTTTTCCGTGCCTTTTCCAGGCGGAGCAGTGAGGTTCGCTGACGCTGAGCACCGCGCGTGGTTCGACCCCACGCTGTGGCAGGACGTTCTCCCCAGCGGGGCGCTCCGGCCAAGCGGGCCCATCTTCTCCGTGGATGAGGAGCGCGTCCCGTGCCGCTACGATGATGTTGTCTTCCAGCCCGAAACCTCCTTCCGCGTAAACACCGACTCATCGCAGCCCGTGATTCACCTCCGCAGCATCTCTGTCATGGGCCAGGTGAGGTGGGGAGGAAGAGAAACTGGCTGGGCTCCACCACAGCCCCGAGTGGGGAGCAGCGCTGCGCAGGGAGATGGGGCACACCCATGGGGCTGCGGCTGCATGAGCTGCTGCTGCTGCTGCTGAGGATGGCCTCGATGGCTTTTTGCATCAACCGCTTTGTTGTCGGCTCCCTCCCTGCAGTGTGGGAGTGCAGGCTGTCTCACTATGAATGTTTAAAGAAGGGCCAAACCACAGGTCAAGCCATCAGCAAAGGGCAGCTTCTCTGGCTCCCAGGGGTCGCTCCCTTCCCAGGCACGTGTCTGCAGCCGTGCTGCTCAGGGACCCTCTGGGGACACCTCCCTCCTGCACCCGACCTTAACATGGCCTGTGGCCCAGTGATCATGTCCCAGCTTTGCTTCTGCACTGCTTTTTAATTGATTGGAGGGATAATTATAGAAGTGCTGGCAGCCTGCTGTGCCACAGCCTGGGAATCAGGTTCCCCACGAGCCCTGTCCCTCCTGGTCAGAGGAGCAGAAGATCACAGGAGCTGCAGCAGTAAACACAGGCTCCTTCCAGGAGTGGGAGATGCGGCAGGCGTTTCATAAGTTATTTATTATTTCTGCTGCTGCGCTGGCTGGGATCTGCCATTTCGGGGCCAGGCATTAGGTAGCTGCTTTTTGAGTAATAGACTCAGTCAGTGCCCAGGCAGGTGCAGGCAGGTCTAAACAAGGCAGTGCCCCAGTGGAACTCACTCCAGGCCCACATAGCCCCAGGGATGCAGAGGTGGATGCTCTTGGGTGCTCAGAGTGATGCTGGTCCTGCTGATGCTTCAGACTACCCCACAGCACGTCATCCCCCCGAGGGACCACTGCTGGCTGTCCCTCAGGGCAGGCGCTGCTGCTGAGCAATGAGATGGAAGGAGAAGGTTCTTTTAATGATCATAGCATATTTCCTAAGAACTGACTTTATGAGCTTCTCTATCCCTTTGTAGCCACCTTTGTGCTCTGTGCTTTGTGATGGCTATTTTCACCCCAGGGCCTGAGAAATCTGCCTGTTGTGCCAGAGCATGGAGACACTTCCTGTGGAAGTGGGTGAGGGAATCACCGGTGACTTGGCAGGATGAGGCTGGTCAGTCCAGCTCAGCCTTTGCCAATGCCAAGCACATAGAAATTCTTCCCAGATAGAAGGAAAACAGCTCAGACCCAGTCCCCTTCCTCCCAGTAGTGGAAAGCTGGTAACTTGAATTCTCTGAGCCAGCATAAAGATGGAAAGCAAAAGAAGAAAAGGCCCAGCCATCTCATTGTCATTGTTTTTTTGTTTTAGAGAGTTTTTCTGTTGGTCCAGAGGAAAAGATAGAATGGGTGTATTGGCAGGGTTTTCCTGCTGCATCACTGCCTGCAGCGGGGCTTCCCAGTGATGGCCATCAGATGTGACTCCAGGTGTCCCAGCAGCATGGCTGGGTGCCTGGGGCCAGCACTGGGACCTGTCCTGGGGTACTCACCTGCTTTGCTGCTCTTCCCTGCACAGGAGCTGAACACCCCATCATCCTGGGCTGGGTACCTGGGGGGCCCCTCTGCCCCGCTGCAGTTTCATGGCAATGGCACTCTCCAGGTGACAGGCACTGGCTGTCCTGATAAGTCTGGCTGTGCCTGTGGGAATGCCCTGGTGAGTCTCCCCTTTCCCATTTTGGGGGCTTCGGTGCAGTGTGTGGGGTGAGGGACTGACCTGCCCTGCTCTCCTTTAGGATGGCCCCCGCATCTGTGCAGCCCTGCTCAGGGCATCAGGGAGGCAGTGCCCAGAGCCAGCGTGCCAGAGCCCTCTGCAACCCCTTGGCCACTGCTGCGGGGTCTGTGGTGAGTGGGGGACACGGCCCTATTCCTTCTGCCTGCCCCAGCCTGCTTTCCATGGGGGAAAGTTGGGAGCAGGGGGTGCTTGCTGCTGGTTGTAAGCTGAAGTTTGGTTGTATCACTGCTGCCAAGGGTCCCATCTGTGTGTCCCATGTACAGATCCCATCGTGCCACCATCCCAGTACGTCTCTCTGATGAGATCCTGGCTTTTGGGAGCCTGTTTGAGTCGCAGCCCTTTATCCCTGCTTCTGGTTTATCCTGTCAGGATGTCACAGCTCGTCAAGCTAATGGGGCTCTGCTGAGTTTATGCAGCTGAAAATACACAGAGGAAACGCAACCTTTTCCACTGTAATGTCAGCTTCCCAACAGCCAGCTTGTTTAATTTCATTTAAAATAAAAGCATGCAGATTGAGTGTTCTCTCTGCAGTGGGTGCTCCTGCGTTAATCTGCATGAAATGTTGCCAGGGGCAATTTTCCATGCACAACTGTACCTGGATACTTGGTATCCAATACTTGGTGTGTCATACCAAATTCATTAAAATAGCACCATATGTTTCTCCAACGCGCTCCTAAAAGCATAGTCTCTTACAGTCTTTAGGAAAATTTAAAATTTCAGAAAATGGTGAGATTTTTTCTCAGGAGTTTTCTCAGGTATTTTTTCTCAGGAAAATATTTGTCTCCATGACTGCAGTGCAGTGGTGCAGGGAGCACAAGTATTCCCTCCTCTCAGCCTACCCCCCAAAACCAGGGTAGTGCTGCTGCACCACAGCCTCATGGCCCCAAAACCAGGGACATGAAGAGCTTCCCAGAGGGTCAAGTGGGAGAAGACTTTCCAGGGAAAACTTCTCTCCGGAATATGTTGGAAAGTCAAAAGGCTTTTATCAAACCCAGCTGACAAAAAGACCAGCAGGGGAGGTTTCTCTCTGAGCCCAGCCAGACCAGTTGCACAGGGTACCAGAGGGTCCCCAGTGCCTGTCGTGGCAGTCAGAGCTGTGCTGCCGTGGCTGCTCTCTGCCCACATCTGGTGAGTTTGATATCTGTCTGTTTTCTGGCTGCAGGGGCCACCATTAACCTGGATTTTACTCCCGATTTTGACCTTCAGAAGTACCAGGACAGATTGGTTCAAGAGTTGCTGAGCCAGGTACTAAGCCTGTCAGATTGGGAGGGGCTAATGGAACCACAAGCCACTGGCCACATCTGCCCGTGACTTGATGGCTGTGGGACTGTCTGGGGCAGGCATGCAATGCCAGGGGTGCAGCTCACTCCTCACCACCCTGCAGGGCCCACGCTCCCTGTGTGACCTCTTGGATGTGCCCACTTGCTGTGGGAGCTGGGTCCCTTGCTCCCCACCACAGCCCCACCATCCGCTCAGCTCAGGGCAGGAAGAGCTGCTGGCTTGCAATAAGGAGGGGTGCAGGGGGGCTTGCTGGCAACCCTGCTCTAGAGAACACGGGAGAGCAGGTCTAGGTCCCATGGGAGCTCAGTGCACCCAGCTGGGATGGTGCAAACCTGCAGCAGGGCATGCCCTGGCCTCTGGCCGACGCTGAGCTGCTTTTCCATTCCCCAGTAGGCAAGCACTGGGTGGGTGACTGGCACTGGCCAGCTCTCAGATGCTCTGCAAAGCATCACTTCATGGTGCTGCTTGTCAGACACAACATGACTTCCCTCCTCTTTGCCAGGGGCTGCTGGGGGAGGAGGTATGCTCTGCGTTGCACTGGGAGGTTCAATACCAGGGTATTGCTTTATTGATCCTGAGCTGAAAGCTGTCTGCCTGCCCTCCTTACAGCCACACATCTTAATTCAGCTTTTAAGGGGTGTGATACATGAAATTGCTTTCTCAGCGTGCTCTCCTCCATGGGGGCTCTTTGTGTGCTGGGTGCTGGTCACAGCTTGGGAGAGAGGGGACGTACAAGCCTCTCCTTTGGGAAATGCAACAGCACTGCTGTGACAGGGATGGCAGCTCTGTGGGGGACTCACATGAAGGTTCAGGTGGGCCTTGCAGCTACACGCATCGTGGCTGTCTAGAGATGTGACTGATTTGTGCCTACCCTCTCACTGGCTTTACGTGTCTCCTTGTGTTTTGGGAAGCCCAAATACGCTGGCGTGCAGATGGCCATATCCAAGGTACACAAAGCACAGACCCTCCTGGGCATCGTGTTCCGAAGCGCCGCTCCTCTCATCCAGATCGTGCTGATTGATGACAGAGCAGGAGCGCAGGCAGGCACCGCTGCAGAGCAGCTGGCAGCAGACATCATGCAGAACATAGCACGGCACGGTAACGCCCCTGTCCTCCTCAGCACCTCCCCTGCAGGGGCACCCAGACCCACTGCTGGCCAGAGCTTTGCATTCCCTGCCAGCAGCCCACGTGTCCAGTGGGGTTTGAATGTCTCTAAGGATGGAGATTTGACAGCATTTCTCCACAGCCTGTCTCCACAACTGATCATCTTCACAGTTAACCAGTTTTTTATATATATAAATACTTAGACAAATATAGGTATTTAAGTAGAATTTACCATATTCAGTATCTGCCCATTACATCTTGCCCTGTCACTGGGTGCTGCTGAGAAGAGCCTGGCTCGGTGCTCCAGCTGTGGCTCACCAGGGCAGAGCAGAGTGGAAGGGTCAGGAAGGGTCACTTTGCTTGCCCAGCTGTCAATTCTCCTCCTGCAGCCTGCAATACTGGTGTGCTTCCATGCCATGTCTGGCCATGACCAGCTTGGTGCCTGCCAGGGCTTCCCTGTCTGCAGAGCTGCTCTGCAGCCAGAATGCTGCTTGTGGAGGCAGCCAGTGGAAGCTGGCAGATGCTGATGGGCACACAGGTCATGGCCAGGGGACCTGGTGGTCATTGTGTGGGTGGCAGACCCACAGGGGCTTGTCCCCATTGAGTGCCTCCACCTGTGAATTACATCCCTGTTCCCAGGGAAGGGCGATCAACCAGGCAAGAAGGACCAGACCCAGCTGAAGGCTCCCTCTGCCATGGGTGTGGGGATGAGTTGCCCTGTACAATCCTCATTCCTGTTTCTTCCCAGGTGAAGCTCTCGGCATCTCAAGTGGCAAAATGGAAGTGGCCACTGGCAGCACTGCCAGCGGGCAAGTGGGGAGCCACCCAGTGAGCAGGATCGCAGCGGGGACAGTCATGGGGCTACTCTTCGGTCTCCTGTTCCTTGGAGGGACCCTCTTTCTCTACAGAAGGGGAAAGCTGAGGTAGGGATGGGGCTTCTGCCAGCAGCAGATATTCAGGCTGCCTCTGCTTGGGAGCAGCTGCCAGCCCAGGCTGTCCTTCCAGCCTGGCACACAGGGGCACACGGTGCTGCCCAGAGCTCCCAGAGAGAGGGGCATGGCCTGGCAGCCTGCTAGCCCCAGCACTGCTGTTTATAGAAGCACAACACGCTTTGGGTTGGAAGGACCTCAGAGATCACCCAGTTCCAACCCCCTGCCATAGCCACCTTCTACTAGACCAGGTTTCTCAGAGCCCCAGCCACCCTGGCCTTGAACACTTCCAGGGATGGAGCATCCACAGCTTCTCTGGGCAGCCTGTGCCAGTGCCTCACCACCCTCACAGTAAAGAGTTTGTTCCCAATATCTAATCTAGACCTGCCCTGTGTCAGTTTAAAACCTGTCCTTGCTCCTCATGATTTTCTGGAGGTGAGGTGGCTGAAAGGCACTCCTGTACTCTTGGACTGTTGATTCATTCCCCTCCATGGGCAGGAGGAGCTGCCTTTTGGCAGGGTGCATTGTGCTGGGGTGGGAGCAGGGCTGCTGCAGCCTGGCTGGGGCTCTGCACAGCCTAGTCTTGGTGCCTGGTGACATCTCCTGTTCCTTGGCACCATTATTTTGCAGCCCTGCTGGGGAGGGGAGGACTGAACCTGCCAGCATCTCAATAGAAATGCATCAAAATAATGCAAAATACTTGTCCCACAGTTTCATAACCATTAAAGGGAGAGAGAGCATCCAAGAGCAAGTGCAGCTTCTGATGCATTGCTTGTTCACACAGCATAGAGTATGCAGTGCAGGTCCCAGGGGAGGGCTGGAGGGTGCACCTGACTGCACCACAGCTGGGAACTAGTCAGAAATACCTCTTCTCCATCACCATTTTCCCTCACAGCTTGGATATGGGGCCTGGCAGTGATTAGGGCATCCCAGCATTGCCCATGGCAGGTGCGTGGGGCACCCACCTCTGCTGCTCCCACGTGCACCCACCTTCTCATGGAGGGTTTTGCAGGGTGTACTGGCTGCCTGCTGAGACACTGTGGGCTGTCTCACCCTGCCGTGGGCAAGCGGGGCTGACTTTACACCCTTGATAACCAGGGGCCAGGAATTACTTAAAGTTGCATGTGCAAAGTGCACCTGTGTTTGCCAGGGATGCTGAGCTCCCAATGCTGGGGCTGCCGTGGCACAGGCTCACCAGTCAGGTTGTTTGTTCTCTCCCACCTCCCCCACTGGGATTTTGTCATGGTGCAGCAGTGGCCCTAGCCAGGAACACTTGCCCTGCTGCTTGACACGTGCTGACATGATATTTCCTAGCAGTAAACCCATGCCTTCACTTAATTTATAAATAAAACTCCCAGACCCATAACTGCTACTTGATGATTTATCTTTCACTGATGCTTCTTTGGATGCTGGACAGGCCTTTGAAACCAGTTCTGTCATCAGCAGCAGGAGGGAATTTTGTGAAGATACAGGAGACAGAACTGAACTCGAGCCCAGGGCCTGTTCCATTCATGCTGCAGGTCTCCCTTATTTCCACTGAAAGGGGCCTGGCAGAGCCTCCCTCAGAGCTCCTGAGGTGATGTGCATGGATCTGCTGCTGAGCCCACCTGCAGCAGGTGCCCAGTGCAGGGGAGTCCTCAGGGACTGAGACCCTTAGGATAAAAGTAATGGGGAAAATAATACAAGTAGTGATGGTGATTAAGATGGAAAAATGATATTGTGATAAAAGTAATACTTGTTGAGATTACAGTGGGAACAGGTGTCAGCTCTGTTGCAATTCATTTAGGCCACAGTGAAGGAATGATTGCTCCAAAGTGAAGCCTGTGCTAGAGTTGTCTGCCTCTGCAAACTCCTCCCTCAAGAATGCAGGTCCCAGATCTCCAGGCTTAATGATTTCTGCTGGATACAGCTGCCTTTCCCTGAGAAAGGGTACAAATCGCCCATTTCAATAACAGCCTGACATTTTCCCCCTGTATATTTTCCCATCCACATCTTAAGGACGCTGGGTTTCAGCTGGGGGAGCTGCAGGGATGGGAGGGATGTGGATGCTGATGCCCAGCTCTTCCCCAGGTTTCCTGCGCTGCGCTGGCACCAGCCCTGGCAGAGGATGGAGGACCCGCCTGCACCAGCCAGTGACAAAGGCTTCCACAACCCCATGTTCAGCGTGGTGAGTCACCACTGCCAGGGACACCGCGGTGCTCAGGGCATGGGCAGGAGCTGCTGGCTGCCCTGACACTCTTGAAAGCCTCTTGGGGTTACCCTGAGAGGGGCCCTGCTTTCCCCAGGCCAGGAGGGGTCTGTGGGACATTCCCGTTCTCCCTCAGCTCACCAACCTCTCAGCTGCTGCAGGGACTCAGCCCTGGGTGGGTTTTGCCAAGGGTTTTGCTTCTCTTCCCCATCAGTTGTTTTTCCTCCTTGCTGTTGCAGGAGCCTCCAGATGCTGACCTTGGAGAGGAGACACCCAAAGATCTCCAGGTCTTCTACCTCAACCCTCTGTACGATGCAAGCGAGACAGAGACCTGACGGTGTGGACTCATGCTGGGGGCAGGCACCACTCCCTTGGGCACACCACTGCCTCTGCAGCCCTCACAGCCCCTCACAGTCCTTCACATCACTCCTGCTGGGATTTAAGCCAGAAGCAGATCCCACCTGAATAAAAGTGTCTGTGCAGTGAAGGAAACCATAGCAAACCTTCACTACTGGGACTCAGTCACATGGACATGGCCTCCCTGGTGTTACTTCTGGGTTTTAAACTGTATTTTGCAGGTGTCAGTTCTTTTTAGATAGTTCAGCATTGAGATTTAGGTCTCAGATGGTATCCAGAGAAGTTGGGGTCTAGCTCAGTGTCCCATGCTTTAGCCAGCACTGTGCTGGATTTGCCCCAGGGCACACAGCAGGTTGAAGGAAGCATCCCTAGATGTATGACAGAAATCCAGTGCTCAAACACATTTTAGAATATGACCCAGAGCCTTCAGGGCCTGGACCCATTAGTGGGAAGGTTGTTTCGCTTTCCAGCAGTGTGCTCAGTGATGGGGATCTCTGCTCAGGGTCCCCATTCCTCCTCTCACTCCTGTCCATTGGGCGCTGGTGCAGTGCAGTCCTGATTAAACAATTCCCTCCCCAGGGAAGCTTCTGGAGCTTGCTCCTTCCTCTGTGCCTGGACTGATAGGTAGGAAACCCTCTTGGACCTTTGGGGATTTATTCTGTTTATTCTCGAGGTGAGACAGTCTTCTCATGGTAGAAGGGGAAGGAAGCTTGATGCCAGGGTCCCCAGGAGGGAATCATGCAGGAACTGAGGGCTGGGGACAGTCACAGCAGCCCATCTCTGATGAGGGTTGGGGCAGTGCCACTGAGGGGCCTCGTTAGTGCTGGCCTGTGTCAAACACCATCATCTGCCCACAATGTCAGGCAGTGCATCTTTATGGAGCAGGGCTGATGGGTGAGGTGGAAATTATGGATATGTATGCAAATAGATGCAAATTTACACTCTTCTGAGTATTCAGTAGGGCTTGTTGGCGTATTCCATAAGGAAGCAGCTATTTTAAGTTTATAATATTTTGTTCTAGTCTCTGGAAGACAAAATCCCTTCTCAAAGGGCTGGGAATTCATCATTAGGTGCATCAGAGCCCTGACAAAAAGTAGCAGGCAGCATGTGGTGGTTGGACCAGCCCTACCCTCTGGAAACAGGCAGGACAAAAGCACAAGGCAAGCAGGGAACAAGGCCCCTCTGAGCTCCTGGGTGCTGCGGTGAATTTGCAAGTGGGGCAGAGCCAGGAAGAGTCCTGTGCTCAGGGCACACACCCCTTGGGATTTCACCTCTCCTGAGGGGGCTCCTTCACCTGCAGCAGCTGACATGGGGAATACCCAATCCCCACCATCCCATGGTCCTACAACCAGTTCATCACTGTGGGGAGCAGTGACCCAGGGACAGTACCCAAAAACTCACCTCACAACTCACAGTCACTCCTGTGGGATGAGCCCAAGGTGGATCCCCAGCCCGAGCCCTCCTGCTGACCCCACGGGGCCGGACAGCCCCGCATGGCCAGGGCTCGGTGCAGCTCGGCAGCCCCGGTGTCCCCATGGTGCCTGTGAGAGCAGCCACATCCTCCACCTGCTGCAGCCCTCCTTTCTGCCCATGGGGGTCTTTTTGTGTTCTTTCCCCCTTTCACATCAGTTCATTGCAGGTGACTGTGTCTCCTCCAGCCCACAAGCCTCAAATACACACACAGAGGAATTTTCTTTCTGGGGCCAACGCAGTGATGCACACTGGAGGCCACTGCACCAGGCAGACTGTGACACCAGCACTGCCCACACAAGGAAAGGGCTCAAGGGTGACCCCCAAGGGAGTCCCCACCTCAGGGTGAATTTCTTCCCTCCCTGGCTATTTTTGGGCCTCACTCATTGTGTGAATTGTGATGTGAGGACTGGGAGGGGTCTCGATGGCTGCATCCGCACAACGTGCAGAAGAGGAAAGGCAAGAGCATCTCGTGGCTGCAGGCTGAGGGAGAGAAGAGACAACCCACTGGCAGCAGGACCATTGCACAGGAGGCTGTCAGGATGGTGCAGCTCCCCTGCAAGCAGCTGAGGACATCAGCTTTGTGTCCTGTCTGGTCACACGGGGATTTGAGGGTGAGCCATGGGCAGGCATGTGCTTGTGGAGTCGGACACCATCCTGGGACACATCAGTGACACAGAGGGAGGCAGGAATCTCCACCTGGTCACCCCTACGTGTATGAGTTTGCTGTTGGTGAAGCTTCATTTTTAAAATGCATTAGCAGCTCGAGGTCACTTACAATAGAGGCTTTAATTAATGCAGAGATCAATTTTTGTCAGTGCACGAGCAGAGCACAGTCTGTACTTTTCCTTCAGGAGCCACGTCCGCTCGCTCGTACAGAATGCGCCGCAGGGATGGGGGAGCTCTGCAGAAACAAAATGAAGCACCAGAGTCAGTTTGTGATGCCGGGGGACCAAGAGCTGCTGGAAAAACAGCTGTATCCGTGATTGTATCCATGACTGCTGCACACAGACAGCCCATGGTGCAGGCAGGGCAGAGCAAAGGCGTTTGGTACTTAAGTGTCTCCTGGGATCCTGCCTAAACAAGGAGTTTAATTCACAGACATCCTTGGTAAGCAGCACATTAGATGGGTGGTTTATGTCACTAAGGCTGTGCACACAGGTCTGGGCACCTGATGGCTTTGTTTTGCTTCTGGTCCTGAGTGTCAGGGGTCCCCCACTGTGGCAGACTAATTCAAAATGCATTAGTGTTAATGGCAAGATCTCAGGAGTCGTTGCTTCCTAGGGTGTCAAAAGAAAAAGCCACCTGCACACTATTAATGGACACCAACTCGCAGCACAGTGTCTTTCCTTTGCATGATACAGCCACTCAGAGAAAGTTGTGCAAACCCAGATTGTGGCGGAGTCCTCAAAATATCCCTGAGCCTGAAGACAGATTTGGCTCAATGAATTAATTTTTTCTATCTCTTTCAGCAGGAGGTAGCAGTGGCGGGAGGGCATTTGGAAGGACTGGTCTCACCGGAGTGCAGGAGCTGGCCAGGGCGCTGCGGGGGCAGCTCTGGCCTGTCCATCAGCACGCAGGGCTCTGCACTGCTCGTCCTCACGGGACTGCAGAGCAGGGACTGCGTAAGAAACAGCAAAGGAGGCGAGGCTGAAAAAAATCAGAGGGTTTTATCTATGAGAAAGCATCAATAAACCTGCATGAACCTGTGCAGTCAGATGACAAAAAAGTGCTGCAGCTTATTGGGGAGCAGGGAAAATATTTGCTGCAAGGACAGGGAAGGGGCTGATTCCTTAGTCCAGGTTCCTCCTCTGGCTGGAGCACAGCACTGCAGCTCCCGCTGGCTGAGCACGTCCTGCTGTCTTCTGCTCCTGTCCTCAGCTCACCCTGCCGGCAACGCTGGCCTGAGCATCGGGCACCGCTGGAACCTGCTCCTGCCGACGTTTGGCTTTCCTGGGCATCCCACACCAGGCCTGCAGTTGATGCCTGGCCTTGTCATCACCCCCTGTCCCCAAACACATGTTTAGGACATCTTGCAAGCACTGAGATCGTGCTGGCACTGTGCCTTCCCTCCTGATGTGGTCCTGTGTCCATGGAACCCGCTCCCCTCCAGCCCCATGTGCTGCCCTGCCAGCACCGAGCCCAGGACATGAGAGCAGCTGTGTCCCTGCAGGAAGGGGCTGCCCTGTGCTGGGCAAGGGTGGCAGCTCTGGAGCTCCCCTCACGTTAAGGGGAAGCTGAGAGGGGAGCCACATTTACAGGGGTGCAACCAGGCAGAAGGCTGGCCAGAGCTGCTGCCACAGCAGTGGAAGGCAAGGGTTGGGCAGCTGAACACTGATTTTCGGATTGTCCTCCTCCCCTCTGCCTGCCAGAGCCGCTTCATCCAGAGCAGATGGTGCAAACTGGAACATGAGATGCTCCAGTAGCCTGGCATGCAAGAATGCCATGTTCCTATTTGTTTTGAAATAAGTTAAACTCAGCAAGACAAGAGTTTTGGTCATGATACAGCACCTTCCATTCACTAACACTTTGCTTAACTGCACCTAAAGGTGCAGTTCAGTTCCCACAGTCATCTCTTCCCTCAAACACTTTCCTGCTTCTCAGTGCTTTAGGCTACCAGTGCCAGCTCTCAAGGTTTTCACACATCTGCTTTCTCTCAGGGATGCCAATCTGGCGCTGTGCAGAACAAGGGTGCCTGCAGCACCTCCAGAATTTCCACACTGAAGTGCCCTCCCTGTGGCTTAACTGTGTCAAGCACTTAACCTGCAAATTTAAAGCCAGCTTTTATGCACCCCCCTCTCCAGCAGACTGCACCTATTTAAGAAGCTGTTTATCCTCAGCACACCTGTTCTGTAGACAGAGATGGTGGCAGATGAGTTTAGTTCTTGAGTGGCGAGTGATACTATGATGTATTCCGAAATACTCAGCTTTTGGGGGAAAAAGTCTGTGCTAGAAGTGAGCAATTGTTCCAGTGAGTGGTACACCCCACTCCAGCTTCAGGACCTGATGTCATACCTCTGTGAAATGGAATGGGGAGAGAAACAGGCAGACACCAAATTACCCTTATTCCTTGCACAGCTCAATTCCTCACTTTCAGTCATAGACTGGTAGCCTCCAGGGATAAGAAATTGCATTGTCAGAGAATCATTTCACCTGAATTTCTGCATTTATGAAAATTTTCCTGAGGGCTCAAGAGGACTCTTTAGGTAACTAGAATCAAAATCCGTAGGGGAAAACATGATCTGCAAAGGACTGTGGTTGAGGACTTGGGAAAGAATTCTGCTTGGCCAGACCTAAGCAGGAAAAAAAAAGAATAATGTATTCATATGAGCAATTAATTAATTTTTCTAGAAATGTTCTCCTGCTTAAATTATAACCAAACCATGGCACTGCTGAGTGCTATGATTTAATGCCCCCATAATTAAAGACTTTGTTGTCATCCCAAGCCCTCACTGTGCAGAGAAAAATCAGCTCAAGAGCAGGAGAAATGTTTTTTAAAAGTCAAAGGCTGATTAGCATGCATACTTCTGAGAAAGCTTCCAGCTCACAGCCCTCAAATCTCCTGTCAGCTATCACCCCATCCCCAGGGCAGTGTGGGTGCACTTTCCCCAACCAGTCTGCCCAGGTAGGTTTGGTCAGGCAAGGATCAGCAGGGTCCAAAACACCCAGCTCAGCCTTTCCTGTGAAGGGCGAGACAAACCTGGCACTCCACAAGGGATGAGGGATGCTTATCTAGGACACCCTAGAGGAGATGTTGGCACTGTCTAGCCACAGTGGGCTCTATGGTGCTCAAATACAAGAGCATGAGGAGAGCTGTAAAAAGAAAAATCCCTGTATGAGGGGCTGCACCATTCACAAACCAATCCTTGAAATGTTCCTAAGCCTTTCCTTGGGAGTACTGCTTTGACAAGTGAAATATATTTCATTGTTTTATGATACTTAAGATGCATGAATAGACCCTGCAGCCTCCTTACCATGCTTCAGCTGTAAGTAACGAGTCATATAAATAATTTAAAAAGGAATTAATAAGGCCAGTAAATCAAAACAAACCGAGGGCACAAAATTTCAGCACTGTATTCCCCCAAAAGGACTTCCATGGCTCCTGAACACTCATTCACCTTCAGAAATATGCACCTCTCTTGCAGTGCTTGGATATGGAGCTCCAAAATACCTTCACTTTATGTCAAATGTCTATGTGAACAAAGGGAATTTACCATGAGACTGAAGCAAGTGTCAATGGTAGATTGTTTTCAGATGTCAAGACAGACGACTATAAACTTTAAAACCTCCCTCTTCTGCTTTATTGACATGTAAATTGTTCAAAAATGTTCTCACAATTCAATAATTACAAAGACTTAGACTTACATTAAAAAAGTAAAAACCAGAAAACCCCCAAAGCAGTAGTGTCCAGCTCTAACTGAGCCCCTTTATCAAGAATCTGAGAAAAAGAGCAAGTACTGTCGAACACTTAACGTAACAGGATTAAATGTTGACTAGAACACTCAGTTTAAACTAAAGATAAGTGCACGTCCTATACAGTGTTTCGGAAAAGAACATTAGCCATTGGTATATCATTAGCCCATTTAAACTGAATTTTAAATAAGTGACATCCAACTGTCATAAAATTGGCACAGAAGGCACACTAGTGTGACAATGACAAACTGGATATGCCAGCCACTGAATTAATTACAAGCTTTTAATGAAACATGGTCACAAATCTTTGAGTACTAAATGTATAATACATGGAAGCATGGGATTAAATATACACGCAAAACATCACCGCACGTGGGCCATCGCAAAATATACAGGAGTGTGTTGTGCATTTTCTACATGATCAATACTTGATTAATAATCATGGGGTCTTCATGCAGGTGAGGATACAATTAATGAGAAAGCAGCACCCCCAGTTACACATCCTTCATGTTGCACTTTGGTAACCAATGAACAGACTGATGTTTTAGTGCGATACCGTCCCTTGGGTCAAGCAGACTCCGAGGGCAATGTGTCCACAAGAAGGCTTGCTAGCTAAACTGCGTAGTGTGTCCTTACACCGAAAACCCAGGAGAAACAACTTCTCAGGAGGAGAAAGGCAGGAATGAGGAGCACAATTTTTTTCACAGCAGTATTTTAAAAGCCCTGACTAATGACTGATGAGGACTAAAAGCAGGGAATGGTAAAGAGATAACTGTCAGTAGTCCTATGTACAAGACTAAAAAGTTGGTAGAAAGATAGAAATACAGTTATGCAGCTGTATGTGTAATGGCTAAATGAATTAAAAGGCCACAAAACTATAATCAGCTTTTCTTTGACTTCCTGGTGATTCTACTGATGTTGGAAACTACCTAGAGCTTCCTACCATTCTCCTTAAGATTTAGGAAAAAAACAGTTACAGGAAAAAGGGAAAAGTGTATTCATCTGAGGATGTAACTAGCCCTGCTCACATTTCCTATTTAGAAGTCCAAATTCTGTCTAAAAGGATTTCCTGCTAATCAGACATTACATCATTCTATAGAAAAATAATATTCCTGATACTGTAGCAACATTATCAGTAACTCTATTTCTCTTTCACCATAAGAATAAGACTATTTACTGGTGGCCTTAAATGCTCCTATGCAATAAAACTGTATCACAGCTGTGCAGAAAGGAATCAACCGTAACCGAGCAGTGAACAATTCTGCATAAAAAGCTCAACCGCTATTAGTAAAGAATTTTCTTCATTTCCATAGTTTGTATCTACAATCTGGATATATAATTATTCTTGTACAACCCTAGAGAGTCTGTGTCAGTCTTGGCACTAGCATCTGAGATGGCTTTGCCCTGCTGTTGAACACCGTGGAGTAGTGGGTGACAGGAGCCGGAGCGGCGAGAGCGGCGGCGTTACGCATCACAGGTCGACTGGTCCAGTCCATCTAGTGTAAGCTGGTTCCTATGAGGAGAGTTGGGACTTGGGGGACCACTTGGATTTGAGCTGTTAGATGGAGTAGAGTGTTTGGTGGAGTCTGAATCAGGCTGTTAATGAGAAACATTAAAGAATTATATTTACTTGAAGTGAATTCTTTACACTCAAAAGCTTTCAAAGGCACTCAAAAATGAGGGTGAGCAACATCTACGAAGTAGTGTGCATTAGATTAATTCCACAGTTAAACATTCAAGCAATTACTTCCATTACCATCAACAGGCTCTAGTGCAGTCCCAAAGGTGACCTTCTGACACAATTGGAATTATGGTAAAGTATATGGAAATTGCTTCATCTCTGGCTCCTCTCCTTTAGCCATTGCAAAGCTTTCCTGATGGAATGCATGTATTTGTTCACAATTTACCAGCCTGCAATTTTTATAGCCCAGGAGTAGCTTTATCCCATGTAAACATATAAAAACTATGGTCAAATCATCTTCAGTTTGGTGAGGAGGAATGAAACAAGCATTACGAACTGTTTAAAAAACAGCAACAAGTCTGTGACATGCCTGACAAATGAGTGAAGGCTGCCAAGAATCTGGCTGGAGATCTGGGAACAGAATATACTTAGTGGGTACGTCCTACGTCAATATCTAATAAAGACTATCCACAGTTATTTCCCCAGTATGAGATTACTTGTTGGATATTTGCCTTCACAGGCCGGTCTCACTTCCACAGGATGGCTGGCAAGTTTCTCACTATTTTGGTGTGTTACAATTCTGAGCACTGCACAGATTCACAGCTAATGAAATAGTGCACAAAAAAAAAAAAAAACAACAAACTGTTACCACCGCAGCAAGTTATTTTCAGGAAAGGGAAATATATACTTAACAAACAGATTGAAAGGTAACATCTTTCAAGAATGCTGTTCAGAAGATTTTGCATGGCTTGAACAAAAGTAAGATAATCTCTAACAAGATTATCCTAACATGACCCAGTTCATAAAGTCAAAAGCCATGGGGGAAATAGTATAAAGCCAAAAGGTGTTATTAGACCCTCTTTCCAGTTTCAAACTACTAATTTTTTAATTTAACAAGTCATAAAAAAATTATAAGTGCTACCAAAAAGAGCAAACATTGTAAAAAATCCCTTTTGAATCTCTCATTAGTCATGCCTACAAACAACAATTACTATTAGAGCATGGGATATAATGGAGTTTGGGAAGGGTGAGCAGAATAACTAATACAGTCCACCATAACCACCTTTGAAAACCAAGACTGTTTCAAAAATACTCATGTTTAGAGATCCCCACTTTCATGTGCTTTTAATGACTAACTGAAGGTTACAAAGGAAGTCAGACCACAGGAGCCATCAGAACTCTGGACTTGCCATGTGCTAAGGCATCCAGCAAAAGTCTGGCTTCACATAAAGAGCATTAAAATTCAGAGCATTATATGGGCCTGCAACTGGGTACCAAAAAGCACTAAAAATATCTTAATCAGGGACTTTGCTTCCCAGCAATAATTCCTAACACTTTCCTTGCACAGACAGTGCTTTAGCAAAGCTTAGAAGAAAACACATGATAAATCACAGATACAAAAATCATGTATCTTCTCTATTTAGATTCAGGAACATCAGTTTTGTAGAGCCAGGGCATTTTCAGTTTGGTGACTACTGGCACATACTCTTATTCTTGCTAAAAGCAGTTTTATGTACTAGAAATTTGATTCTTTCTCAAGTTACATGACAAAAACTCTTCCTTAAGGCAGCACAGAAAATTACGTAACTAGTCATATTACTTTGCTATTCTATGCTAATATCCCAGAGAATATTTTTAGGAACTTTGAGGACATTTCATCAATTAGTCAAATTTCCGTTGCCTATAAAGCTTAATCGAAGACATTACACTTCTTAAAATATCACCATAAGGAGATCTTCTCACAGCTTTGCTTTTGTGCTGGCATATCTAACTTGCAAATACGTATTACAGGCTGGGAAAAGCACTTATGGAAAGAAAACATCTCCATAAACACGTCTATGAAGTATTTCCTTGGGAATGTAATTTATTGGAAAAAGAGAAGAATCTACGTCAGCAGGATATCGTTGGTCTCCGTGTACAGAAGCTGTTTTACCTCTTTGTCAAACTCCTGGTCAGGGTCAGACATACTCCGGGAAGGCAGGGCTGCTCCCACATCGCTGCCACCTGGAGAGAGAAAAGGACAGAAGGCAGTTTACAGCTCCTGCTGACATCACAGATTACAGCTCAGAAGTGAGCAGCTTGCTCTCAGCCTTACTTGACGAGGGCCATGAGATGTAGGTTTTGTTTCTCTGCTGCTGCTGCTGCCGTGACAGGTTAGCTGAAGATGGACAGGATTTTTCATCCTGGGCAGGAGGTAGGACACTCTACAGTGTAAATGAAACACCTTGTTAGCCAGCAACAAAAGCTATCCAAGGAGAAGTTGTTACTCATGAAAACTTTACTGTGCTTTTGAAGCTATTACAACCCAGTGTTGGTAGAAAAACTGAACTTACTTGACCACATCCACATATTTTCAGTAACAGACACAAACCCTGAGAAAGACAGAGAAAGAACTAAGCCCCGTAGCAGCCACTGGAACCTGTCAGCCAGCAAATCCTCTATGAAGGGACAGGGACTGCACTAACAGCTCTGCTTTCCTTCCTCCTCCTGCTGAAATGACAAATGCCTGACCCACATCTGGGCTATCTGAGAAAGACAAGAGAAAGCCTGACTAACAGCTCTAGCACAGAGGGTATATACAGAAATTAAAAGTGTATCTTCACATCTTCCTCTTGTAGATTTAACACTAAAATAGCATAAAATGCTGTATTAGTTAAATATAAAATAAAATTAATACTATAAAGCACTGCAAGTCGCATGCATTTTAGTTACCTCCACAGCATTAGTTTTTTCCCCCTTGTTATTGCTCTAGAATTGGTCAAGTGCCACAAGCATACCATATTCCAGTTCCTAACAGTTTGTAGCTACTACTCCTACCCTTGCTAGGGAAGCAGAGGAGGGACAGGAAGAGGAAGAAAGCAGAAGGGAGCCTTGCAGTGAGGGATGGTCACTCTGGAGAGAGATTTCAGCAGAGATAAGGCTCATGTGATAGACGTGCTCAAAGCCTGTTGGGGGTGATACCAAGAGCAGAATGTTGAGAGGATGAGGGGAAAGAAAATTCATTCTGTTGTTTTAAGACAAACAAGAAAAAGGAAGGAGGAGAGACTGATTATATACAGAACTACTAACAAGCTCCTGCCAATGACATCTGTCTTTCAGTGTCTCATTCATAAGTCAGCTAACAGTATTTCCCTGCACAGGATTTACAAGCATTGCACAGCAGCAGGAAGGTTCACCTTTCTCAAAAGGATTTAAAGAAGAATTCAGTACAGGGATAATACTTGAGCCCATCCAGCTCATCTTCACAGCTTTTGTGAGCAAGAACAAATGCACATATGTATCCCTCCCTTATAAATGTATTTTACCAGTGGGAGGTCCATGAGGACCTGCATTCCATCTCCTGGTCCCATGTGAGCCACGTGGTTGAAATTTGTTGGGTTAGAAATCATCTTTGACCTTAGCTCAGGGTCTCTAAGCATTTCCCTAAAAAACAAGAGTGATTTTTACTATTAGCATTCCCAGTCTCTGCATGTCATCATGTATATTCAGTTATTTTTTATAAATAAATTCTTACCGCCTCTGCTGTAACCGCTCTTCCTCGGGAACCTTAAATACGAATCTTCTTTTGCTCCTGGTTCGAAGCATTTGCTTCTTGCTATTGTCAGAGGTTTCTGGTACACTGAGGCCAGCTCCTGCTGTAACAGCACAAAGTAATTTCACACACAGAGGTACAGGCTGACCCAGACACATTCAACAGAAGTTTAATCTAGTGCAAAGGTAACATGGTGAAAATGAACCAGTTAGAATGAGTTCCACATTTCTACCCTTGTTCAGGACTCACCTGAAAACTTGTTCTTGAAATATATTAACCTTGGCGGCTCACAGTTAAGGAGGTTCAGTGTGCCATCCATGTTTAATGGTCTGATCTGTTTTTGAGGAAGGAGATAGAGAATTACCTCAAGTCTAGCATACACTCTGAAGAAACACCTCATTTGAAAGTAACCCAATTAAGTTCAATATTCAAAGAAAATTACTTACCCTTCGCAGGCCAATAGTCTGGACCCATTCCATAGTGTTAACATCAAACACATCAACACCATACTCGCTATACACTGTTACATATGAAGAATTGCAACCTGCATTGATAGAAAACAAACAGAAAACCCTAATGTCATTTCAGTAGTGCAGAACTGACAAACATTTGAACAGATTTCAACAGTTACAAGTTTTCCACTATGTGCAAGATATATTTTAAAATACATGTTCAAAGCCCCAGTTTCAAATAGATTTTTTATGAGAATAGATTTGCTAATGACAACTACCAGCATTATGGAAATATTTAAATTTGATTCTTTCAGTATTTTTTAAAACTTCACATTGCCATTTCATGAAACTGCAAAATGGCATCTGAAGTTTTCAGATGCACACAAATTTGCTAGGTGGTGGGAACTGAGCAGCTAGCTTTGCTGTGGATTACTTCACTTCAGAAGAAGCAAACTAACTACACATCTGCTGAGTACAGAGGAGATGAGAAAGCCACCACCTGTGAGCTGGGTCAGGAACTTATGATGCAGATCTGCTCTCAATTTCCTTCCTCTTTTGCTTACAATTTTCTAGCTTTAGATATTCATGTATGAGTTACTTTCATCAAGTCAACAGAAAAATGTCACAGTGCTTAAAGCCCGTAACTCATTTTCTCTTTTCAACTTTTTTTTTTTTTTAAGCATAAAAGGCATTAGCAGACAAGTTTATTTTAGGTCAAACAAAAAGCAGAGATCTCTAGAGCTTTGTATCAACATGCTTCTGCTTATGTAAAGACTGTCTCCTGATGTAAAAAGCAGTTATGAGAAACTTAAGGGACTTAATAGGGAGAAGATGCTTCAATGAACAAAATGAAAATAACCCAATAGGACACTAAACAAAATCTTCTTAGAAGAACTCAAGTACAGTTATGGTGCTATTTTTTAAATTCATTAAAAGAATGCCTTGGACAGCTATCATAAAAACGTAACACAAAATCATCTATCACATGCAGTCTTAGTTGGCTTGGATGTTCAAATCAAGAGGGAGAACCGAGCATCAGGCAGAAACACCATCTGTAGCCAAGGCTGGCACTTGCCAGTCCGAGCTGAAGAGCCTGAGCAGCTCTCAGGTGGTTCCCAGAGACTCTGTGCCTGCCCATGCTCCAGCCTCCAGCCCAGCTGGCTCCAAGGCTTTGCACCAGGCTGCACGGGAGCAGCCCTGGGACACCCAGGCTGGCTCAGCACCGGGCACCAGCACCAGGCTGCTGTAGGGGCAACCCTGACGGGCCAGCCAGGGTAACAGCTGGGCTGGTGCTCACCCTGCCCTCTCCCGGGGCAAGGGCACTGAATGCCCCACACAAATTCTCTGTTTTAGCCCAAAACCTCTTTACAAGATGGTGTTTTACCACAGCGGAATCACTTCACTTTGCTGGTCTCTCTTACAAAGTCTGGCTGAGAGGGCTGGGGCTGTTCTCAGCCGGGAGAAGACTCTGGGGAGACTTCACAGCACCTCCCAATACCTAAAGAGGCTACAAGGGAGCTGGAGTGGGACTTTTTTACAAGGGCATGGAGTGATACAACAAGGAGAAATGACTTTAACCTGAGAGTGGGTTTAGACTAGATACTAGGAAGAAATTCTTTATTGTGAGGGTGGTGAGGTACTGGTACAAGTTGCTCACAGAGATGTGGAAGAAGATGCTCTATCCAGGCTAGTGTTCAAGGTCAGGTTGGATGGAGGTTTGAGGAAATTCGTTTAGTAGAAGGTGTCCCCTGCCATGAGCAGTTGGAACTAGGTGATCTTTAAGATCTGTTCCAACCAAACCATTCTGTAACTTTACAACCTCCTGATAGGATAGTTAAACCCACCGTCACTACTGACAGACACTAGGACTGAGGAGGGAGGGCAAGTCTAGTGAAAAGGGAAATAATTCAGTTTCCTCTGACAGCAGAAAATGTTTCTGCTTCTACAAAAACAGCCCGAGGCCAGCACCACTCAGGACTGCACATACAAGAATGTTACAAAATAGTTTACAGTAAGAACACTTCTAATAATAACAGAAAAAACCATTAACTAGCAATTTTAGTTTGCTGAAATGCAAAAAACTGTAAAGCTGATTAAGGAAAAGAAAACATTAGGTGTAGCTAATAATGTTTTAAAGTAAATTTGCCACTACATTGTTTCCTTGGGACTTTCTTCAGACTTCTGTACAGAACTAGGTCAGAGTAAAGTAAGCAAACAATTCAGTTCAAATCAAATACAATTAAACACATTCCTATTAGGGCCTGGCCTGATCAAACCAACTCCTTGCTATATTACTTAAACAAAAAGCTATTTATTTCCTTCATTCATTCAAAAATTTTTAATTGCTATTTGAGCTTCAAATAGAAATACCAGATTTATCAACTGCCTTTGACTACTGAATATTGAAAAATGCTCTGCATGTGCCTCTGCTCTACCAAGGTGATAACCAGTGCTCCTGAAACAAACAGAGTGGTTCAAATATTACCCTCTACCTATACTATTTTTGGATATTGTCCCCCTAAAATTAAAACCAAAAGGAGAAAATTTTTATCTCTTATTTCTTTATGAATCTTTAGACTTGCAGTTACATTTCTTCTTCAGCTTTCTACAGTACTTTGAGTACAGTACACAGAAGACACCCTACAGGCAACTGGACTTCTGCTCTCTAGGTGAACAAAAATCTTTACAGAATTTCACAGACACATAGTCTTGCACTGTCCTGCATCCAGGACTGCTCTCTGTAAAAATTATTTTGCATTCCACTATTTATTCTTCTGTGTTCTGTAGTAAGACAGAGCATTTCTTGCAGCATCCAGGATCTCCAAGTCCAAACCTACCACCAGGAAGAGCCATGTATCTGTTAACTCATCAAAACTTAAACTCGATATTCAGAGACAAACTGAAGCAAAACTAAATACAATGCTGAGTATTTTTTGACAAGTAAAGCAGCAACAGGGATATGGCAACAGAAAAACATATACATACTACAGGCAACAGGAGTTGCAGGCCACATTAGTTCCTGCATGCGTGACCTTCGACCTTGCGAATCGACGTAAACTCCCATATGGCTGAAGCAAAGCAGGTATTCCTCATTACTGAGCTCCACAGCACAAAGGGCATCAAAAGACTGCTGGGAGAGGAAGATAAGCGAGGGGTCATTAGGATTTACCAGGTTTATAGACTGTCCATCTCCCTGGATGGTCAACAGAGAGAACCCAGACTGGTAGCCAACACAGAGCTTGTCCTTGAATACTGTCATCCACTGTACAATTCCTGGAGCTAGAATTTCACTGAATTTTTTGTGGAAAGGTTTAGTTCTGTGAATTTCATAGCAAAAAACCTGTCGTTTGACAGCCACAAACAAACAAGTAGAAGAAGTCTTCTTTAGTGTTCCAGTTGTAATCAATTGGCAGCCTTTAGTTTCTGCAAGCTTAATGTCAAAGTTCCCTTCTGACCCATCCAGAGAGGCCCAGGGGTAAAGGTGGACATGATGGTTCCGACCACAGATGAGGATGATGATTTTTTCTTTGGGAGCAAGCTCTATCTGGTACACCTTCTTGCAGTCAGCAGCTCGGACTATCACTGCAGAGGAAACAAGAGCTGCCATAAGTTAAACAGGAAAATCACCAGGCTCAGAAACACTGCAGTGCTACATTGTGATGCCTGAAAATTAATCTAAACACAGACATGTACCAGGTGAGGAAGAGCACTTATTACACATGTCTGATTCTCTGTTATTAATTCTCAGAGCAAACAATGAAACAAGGCATTCCGGTAATCCTCTCTATTCATAAAAAAATCTCAACAACACTTTGTGGGAAAATGCTGCTTAACATGTAGGATAAACTGAGAAATTTCTTTATATAATTGTATCTGTACCATCTGTACAGTGAAAGATGCTGCATCTTCGGAAGTGGGTCCCACCTCCAGGAAAACATCAGCATCTTCAGTAAATTTTGGAGGAAGACCAAATTAGCAGAATACACAGACAAGAAATAGAAAGTATTGAATCCTGAAAAGTGAGGAGACAAAATGCTGTACTGTTGGCAGATCTCTCAGCCAGGTACAAAAGCAGTACAGTAAGGGGGTGTAAAACACACATATGCAAAGGCAGAAAAATGATCTTTGTGATGGGGAAAGGATGGAAGGGGTAAGTAGGAATGGGCTTAGGCTGCAGGAAGAGAGGCTCAGGACAGGCACCAGGAAAATCCTTTCAGAACAAGGACTACCACAGGCAGTTTTGCTATTTGCATTCTTTTAAAGCAGGGTTAGAGGCAGCTAAGAGGGCTGGGTACAATGTGTGCTCTTTGGGGATCTTGGCTATAGAACTTTCAAGAATGCAGTGAGTATTTAATGGGGTACAAAAGAAGAGCAATTATAAACTAGGAAACTTAATAAGCATAAATCAATAAAATTCAATTGCAACTTTCATTTTTCTGCTAGCTGAATATTTGTGAATTGTAGTTAAAAAAAAGAACGCTTCACTGGAAATTCTTTGCATTTTTTCAGTAACGGTTGAGTAATGTAGTCAAAGTTATCAAATACTTTAAATTTGGCAATAAGACTTTAGCTGTTTAAATCACAAAGTGCTGTTGTGGTGTACCCTCACATGAATAAATAGATTAAATGTCTGAAGAAATGCTCTATGAAATAACTGGCTTTGCCACAGAGAAATGGTTTCCTTCCTAGCTCCAACTCCAGCTTATTTGTCAAGAATTAAGCAATAGTCTAACCAAAGACGTTTGCTATAAACAGTTGGCAGTTAATTAACACAAAAAATTACAAGTGCCATAAAATGAAAAACAGATTACAATTTATAAAAATGCTATTAACACACAGAAATGGCCACAGAAAACTCCTGCTAAACATCTCTTAACTTAAAAGCAAAACTGATAATTAATTTTCACATTTACATATAACACGGTGATGCAGGTAATTGTTCTTTCAGGAAATGACCTTTCAAATTAAATTTACAACTTTCTTTTATGCAAGAATCTGTACTGGAATTCCTGGAATTATCTGCATCTCAAGTTATGTTTATATCTAACTACTTAAAGAATGATGACCACTGGAAGTTTACTCAAAGGAATGGCATTCATTACTCCTAAAAAGAATTCCAAATATCTGCTGTCTCCATTATAAAGCAGTTCCTCCTGGAATTGAGCAATGTCTCATTCTAAACAAGAAAAATTTTCTTTTGACCCCAAACCACATCCCTGATATAATTCAATTTTGGAAGTCAAGTAAGTCTTTAAAAAACTGTATTCACTGCTTTATTTTACATTGAAATGCAAGCTTTAGCATGAGTAAAATCCAACTTTCAAACAGCCACAAACTAAATTACAAAGAAAAAGGAATTGAGAAAATCACTGACAAGACTAGCACCCAAAGATGCATTTGCTTTGGACACCATTGGTCTTCAAGAGAATGTGAGTGGTTGTCAAATTTCTGGAAGAAACAGACATGACATGGAGGCTTTAAAGGGAAGTCTACAAACTTTGTGTGTGCTGTGCACGCTCTGCGTGCTGAAACATTTTGATACCTGCTGTGGGAACACAGCTAAGGTAAGAATGTGTCAGAATATGCCCAGTAACTCATCCCTTTAATTTCAACCAGTCATCTGAATGTAATGATAATGACCAAATTAGTGCTTATATCTCACATTCACTTTTCCTTCTCATCACTTAACTGAGTGCTTAATACTTACTATATATGAAAGGCTATTGTGCAACCTATATTACAGCAGCACTCAAAGTTATGGAGCTCATTATTTTGTATGTAATTACTGCATGCATTATGGCCTCACTTACCATCACGGGTCACCTCTATCACATACAGTCCTTCTTCTGAACCAATTGCTATTCTATCTCGATCTAAACCAAGAGGGAAAAAAAGGCCATTAATTCAGCTATGCTTGGTCTTATCTTCAAAACAGGCTGTTTGTTTTGAACAGCTGAAAAAATTTCTGCACTAACAGATTTTCACCAGCAAATCAATTTTGCTTGAGTTCACACGGTCTGTCAAAAGCATGCTAAGTACCATATTGCTAAAACAACCTGCTGAACAACTCACCAGTATTATTTTCTCCAAGTGGATGAAGAAACCTGAATATCAATGCAAGATTAGCATTTTTCACCCATTATTAAATTCCTATGAAGGAATTCAGCTGAGGAATTAATTTCAAGATGTCAGTGCTCTCATTATAAAAGCCCATCTAAAAGTTCCAACCTTTATACACTGATAAAAGTTAAAACAAACATACCTACAATAGCAGCAGCTAAACTTGCTTTAATAAGAGGCAGTGTACTGTCATAGGCTTCTTGTGGAATATGCACAACCTGGTTCCTCAGCCTGTTTTTGAGCAGGATAGACTGCAACCCTTCTAGGATTCCAACCCACTTTCTCTTTTCATTCTCATTTTCTGTCAGGATCAGTAGAGAACAAGACTTTGAAGGCAAACCTAAGAGAGAAGCTGTCACCTTTAAAGAGAGAGAGAGAAAGTCAAATTAGTTAGAGTAATAAAAGCTGTTTTTATCACACAGAACTGTGAAAATAAACTACCCTTTCTCATGACAGTGTAACAAGGGACATACACAACACAGTTAATACAGCCACGGTGCTTCAAAAAAATCTACCAAAAAACAACTACTGCAGAAGCCACAGTGGCTTTGCTTAGAAGTATTCAGCCTTGCTTAAATATTCTGAATCCTAAAATATGGGCAGGGAATGCTACAATGGATGGCAGTAAAAGGCTCCTTCCTGCTCTGAACCATTGTTTGTCCTGATCCCTCCCTCCCACCCAACCACAATTTACTGAGAGTGACACACATGCTTTGTGAGCCAGATTTAAAACCAAAAGCATTGCTATCATCAGTTCTAGATTTTGTTATCTAATTTTCCAAATATTTGTCCAGGGGAAGAGCACATCATATCTGCATTCAAAGCTCTGGAGGAAAGCAGTATTTGAGACTGAAGGACTGCATTCTCTCATGCACCTGCATTAAAAGAAAATCACGACGGCTTCACTTAATTTTCAGTTAAATCATCCCATAGGTCTCAAAGCAGAATGTGTTCTAAGTAGAAAAACTATCCAGGAACTTCTGTTGCCTAAAGAATGTATGCAGTAATTCTTAATATTTTGGGGTTTTGTACTGCATGAAAAGACTAAAGGGTTTATGGTATCATGAGAACTATACTTTCAGCCACAAACAGGCCAACAGCTAGGATCAGCCCTCACCACAGACTCAAGTAACAACAGTTAAACAGAAAAAAAGCAACAAAAGGTGTAAAAGTGCAAATCTGTAGGCTGTAACGTGGAATATCAGACTTTAGCCTACATGCTGTTATAAGAAAATCATTGTAAGGATGGATGTTATGGTAATGCAGCACACACACACACACTTCCTGGAAGAGTGAATGAAACAGTAACACTCATCTTGAAGATAAAATATATCTGAAAGTAAATTTGGGACAATAGGATGTCAAAGATAGAAGTTCAGAAATAAGATGAAGGTGGAGGTGAAGGGAGGTAGGGAAAGAACTGCGTAGTTGCAACTGCTCATAGCTCTTACTACCCTGCATAAAGGTTTGCTCCTGTCTAAACTGTAACTAAGCATTAATATTTTAAAGACAGATGGAAGCATAATGGATAATGTTTAGAAAACAAAACAAAACCAGATTCCAGCAATTCTTTTCCCTTTGAAGCATATATTACTCCTCAATCTATTGCAGCGGGCAACTTACATATAGTAAAATGCAAGAAAAAAAAGTGAGCAGTTGGTCATAATACACATTGCCTTATTCACCATAAAAAAATCCATTATCTGCTACAAAACTCAAGGCTTCTTGACTTGGACTGCTAAGCTGTGGGAGCACTCCACTACAGCCAACTCTTACACTATTATTAGAAATATGTATTGAAGGTAGAACTTAAGACTGCAGTGTCTGAATGTCAGCATGACCTAACATACAGCTTTAAAAACTGGTTACCAAGGAGAAATGTTTGAATCTGAGACAAATTCTTACTCTTCTTGTATTCATGGGGGGTCAGAGGTGGGAACACTTTAGTGTTTGGCAGCATTCTGGTATTGTTTTCTGATGGTAGAATATACAGAAGAAATTAAAATCTGTCTTTTGTAGGCCACCAATATCACCATGTGTTATGTGCAATGACATACAAAAGAGGGATCACATTTTTACACAGATGATATGAATTAACAGTTTAAACTGCTCTGTACAAGCTACTCCATGTGACTGTGTCAGCAAGATGCAGATCTAGAACTAAATGAAATTGAGATGAGACTCTCCCAATCAGGTTTAGTGGTTTCCAGTTTTAGAAATTCCTGCTTTTGAATGAGGACAAAGAACTGAGAAAATAGGTTTAACTCAGCAGCTTCTCTGGTCCCTTACCTAAGTGGATATAGTCGCACATCAAGTTCATTCATAATTCCAGTTAATTCATCACATCTCTTTAGTAGGGGATAATCTGATCAAACCATGGAGGTATTTGGTCATGTATAACCACACAAGTATTTTTACATAGAGCTATTTGACAAAAATTATTTTTATTATTTAGATGCCCTTTCAGTTAAAAACTGCAGGCAGAAGTTAGAGCAGCAAGTCAGGCAGGCTGAACTGTATGGATACTTTGTTCTTAAATGAATGAGAACCATCATTCTGCCCAGCATATCTCTTCTCCTCAGAAGTCCTTTCCTATAGTATTCCATGTTTGCTAATTTAAGAAGAGAGCAGGGAGATAGGAACTAAAAAACCCAAAAGCCAAAATACAAACAAGAGGAAACTTGAGGTAAAGGTAGTAGTAAACCAAAGTATTAAAATTCACTGCAGAACACATTTTTACAAAAAAGAAGAAAAGCAGAGACACAGAGGCAGACAAATAGTAAAGACAATTCCCAAGTAAAATCCTGAAGGACCAAATGATAGGGGACTGCAAGTGACTGACAGCTCTTTGCTTTCCATGTTTTCCTGACGATTCTAAATGGGTGAAGATCAGAGAAGCAGAAAACAATGAGTTTCTGTATTCAAATGTAAGGGACTAAAGATACTGGCTACTAATGTATTCTTTTCTAAATTTTGGAATTCCAGATTTAATATGATTCACATAAAATACAGGAATTAAATTCCTGTTGTTAAAAATGAAACAGAGCATTCAGCTAGAACATACACTAAAGGGGATATTATAGCTCAGTTAATTATTTTCCCTTATTTTATTTTTCTTCTCCTATACTTAAATATGAAATTCAGGAAACTACATCAGTTTCAGAATATCCTGTTACAGCACTGGCTCCTAAAGCAAGAAAAAACAGAATCTGGTAATACCAATGGATAAAGAGAGAAAATATACTGAATTATAATCAGGAAAAAAAAAGTGACAAACTTTATATATAATGAAGCAGCTAAAGAAGGAGAACTTTGTTCTTTACATTTGAGTTATAGGAGGAACACAATATTGCTTTTCTACATATATCAGCAGCCCTTGTAAATTCTTACACTTATACATAACTTAATCAGCATTAGATATGGACAGCATTTGCCATTATCAAAACAAAACACTGGTATTTAAGTGGTATTTTCTGTAAGATTCAGTGGATAGCCATACCCTGAATATACAAGGGATGTCTTTCCGAGTTGCGTGTATTACATCCGATGCTAGGACAGAGCTCACACAAAAATCTTCATCTCTAGTGAGAAAAGAGAACAAGCATATCACATACAAGTACATACACAGGTTATTCAGCAAAATCTAATTGGCATCACCACTGTTTCAATAGGCTGCAATCTCCTAACACCGCACAGAGGTCACAACTGCTTTGTTATGCTCTAACCATCCTCGACCCAAACAACTCACAAGCCTCAGTTAAGTCTCTACAGCATCTGGTAAGTGTATCTCAGTCCACCTGAAGTTAAGCGGGGTGGCTTTGTGTAGTTTTAGTGTCCAACCACACCTACTCTAAAATTAGAAGCAAGAATATTGCTCTTCCAGCCCAGCAGACACGTTAGAAATGAATAATTCATACCTCAATGTGTAGCAAGAGAGGGGCCTTTGGAAAAAAAGAAAAATCACATAAAAAGCTCTTGGCAACGTAATTATAGTTTGTGGGTTTCAAATAAAGGTTTTCAAAACAACTAGAT
Organism: Chloebia gouldiae; assembly: GCA_003676055.1. Lineage (NCBI taxonomy): Eukaryota > Metazoa > Chordata > Aves > Passeriformes > Passeridae > Chloebia > Chloebia gouldiae. The sequence goes on along the minus strand of QUSF01000004.1, from coordinate 5,290,973 downwards.
TTTATTCTCTATTACAGTAAAATAAACAGACATCAGAACAACTTTTGCATTTTAGAGTGCTCCACCCCAGAGGGCTTGTCTACACTAGAGCCTTTTTAAACTGAATTTGACCAAGTTGATCACCATAATTGCCAATTTTAGTGCAAAGATGACACTAATGTCTGAAACTTGCCCATGCTAGAATTCATAGCTGTGATGGTTAACATCTATTAAAAACATCTGAGAACCCTCAGATGACAGCCTCAAAGGGGCAGCCACAATAAGCAGATAAAGCATGGGACAGTTGGTATATGCTATCTGGCTGAGTTGCTTCAAGCAATGTACTGATGTGAATGCTGCTATTTGCAATACTTCACATTCCTGCTCCTGCTGCCAGCATGTCAGAGAGCTGACAGTGACAGCTCCCAGTGAGTGTGAGAACAGCACAGCAGTACTGGTGTAACCCCACGGTACAGCTGTCTGGAAAAAATAAAAATCAAGGTGCTTGTGAATGTAAACTTAATATTCAACACAGGTACAAAGGTGCTGTAACATTAAAAGGTATTACGCTTTCTTGGTATTTCCATAAATTGAAATAAAAGAACTTCCTTGGTTACTCTGATCAACATAAGTGTCTGATACTTGGTAGACAGAGTTCACTGGTTCAGATGGTTCCCCTTGAAGTAAAAACTCCTGTTAAAAGGCAGGGTCAGAGCCATTTGTAGTGGAAATTAGTTGGTGCTTTTCTGCAGACTACTTCAGTTTTTCTAACACTCCTGAACTTACTGGGTATGGGATAATCTGTGACTCAATGTTGAGGTCAGAGTGCATGGGAAAAGCAATCTACCAATATATACTTGCTTTTTACAGGTGCATATGGAATTCTAGGAAGAAGTATGCCAATGCTGTAAATACTGGTGATTACAGTGTGAGTGACTGTAAAGTCACTTAAGTGATTTCTTGTTGAGCCAACTTGATCAGCCTAACCTCAGCTGCAGTTTATGTACAGAATACATGAATCTTCTTAGGCCAGAGCTCTCAAAATCTTCTAATTTCTTGTGTACTAGGAAGAAACACTCCTGTTAACAAAAAAAGTAGAGAGGATTTCTACTCTGCTGTAAGAATACAAACCTGAGATCCAAGACTTGACTTGCCACAACTCCAGGCTGGGTGGATTTTCCTTCAGGCACATCATATAAGAACAGTTTACAGTCACAGACAACTGCATAAGCCCTCTGCCACCCTTTCTTAACTCCTGTAGGCTTTGGGACCTGCAGGTAAATAATTGCTTATTACGTGTAAGCACATGTAGAAGACATAGAAAACAGGACATTTAGAAAAGCTTATACTTAGATCAATGGAATTAGAGCACATTCTACTTGTCCTTCAAAGCAGGATGAAAAATATCAAGTAATCAAATAATCATTTTTCCTCTTTTAAGTTCAACCATTCCTTGTTACAGCTCAAAAAATGAAAGACTTGTATAAAGATACTAGGTTTGGACATTCCACCAATGCCATAATGGTAGGACAGTTTAACTTTTGTATTATGCTTACATCAAAAATGACAGAAATTCTTTCTTAAACCATTCTCTTTTCTCCCGCTGCTGCTTATGAGCATTGTAGCTACTAATCTACTGACCTTCAGCTCTTGTAGCAAAACCAAGTGTTTCTCCCACATCTAAAGCAACAAAGGTTAAATAAGTTACACAGATGGTACACAAAGCCTTAAGGCTTTAGCACTATTTAGGAGATGTGTTTAAACATACTTAGAGATTCCAAGCTGTAGAGCTTTAAGTGAAGTTAAGTATTCTCTCTTGTCCAAGAAGAAAAGACTGTTACCTTGACATAACCTTTGTAGGCTGTTCCTATTCCTCTTTGCACATCTACTCCAAGAGGCCTTTTGGCTTGTTCAGGGGGTATAGGGCAGACCTGAGGTGCACTATCCTTGCAGGAAACATGGCATGCAAATGAACACACTAAGTACAAAAGAGAAAATTCACAGTGAAATATATCTGTATGAGCCAATCACAACAGGTGATTAACATAGTCTACACTCAGCAAATTAATTAATCACACTGAAACTGGCAGTCAAATATTGCAATAGCTCACTATGCTGAAGGAGTGAACACATTTAGATATTGTAAGAGACTCCCCGAAGTGCCTTTAGTTCCTCTTTTTAGCCTATTACATTCATAAAGGGCAGGAACTGAGTCCACATTTCAAGGAAAATTAGTTGGGCAGCCTTGCTGGTGTTAAGCACTAACTAACCCAGTCACAGAAGAGAAACAAAATTAATAAAGAAGGAATAAAAATTATAGAGTAGTGCAAATAGATGTTTATTTTGATCCATATATGCAAGAACACTGCAAAGACAAAGTAAAACTAAACTGATCAAAAACCCAGAAAGGGTTAAACTATTAAACAGAAGATATAGACATAAATAAAGCATAAGTAAAGTAGAAACCAGGGACAAGGACTAAAATACTGCATGATGCAAGAGCCATATATACCTATTGCCCAGAGTTCCAGTAAGTTCAAATAAGGACCAAACTAGCATTGCATGCTTTCTTACCATTTGCACCACTTTGTGCTGCACCAGCAAGGGACAGAGGTCTCTAGGTCTTGTCTACAGAGCACTTCACACAGAAGTAGTACACAGAAAAACCTCATAACACATGCTATTTCACATGAGACAGACTGCAAGAACTGTGGAATGAGTTAATGTGTTATATCAAGACATCTGACCCACAGCTTAGGGGTGAGATCCTTCCACTGAGATTTTGCTTTGTTTGTCCCAGCTACCCTGTTTCTATCAGCAGTCTTGGGAAGGGAGGAAGAGAGGGGCACAACACTCTAATCTGTCCTCTGTTTCCTCCTAACCATAGTCTCAGAAGTGGGAATCTGGCAGCTATCCTAGGTACATCTTGTTCTGTAATTATGAAGTTTCAAAGGATTCCAAAAAACCTGGAAACAGCCTGCTTCTGCTACAGCCACAGACAGGGCAACAAACCTCCTCCTCATGATGCCTGAGGGAAGAGACAGCAGAGGGGGCAGCCCAGATCAGGTTGTCTGTCTTGTTCTTTGAGCTACTGTCTGCTCCCAGGAGGGCAGGGGTTACCAAATAGTCATACACACAAAGTACTGTAGGTGCTCCCCAAGATCAGGTAATAAATTCAGCTCTTTGAGGAGGCATCATGATTTTTAGGGACTGTGGATATCAAGGTACACCAGTTACAGAATAGGGAAAATCCACAGGATAGAATCAATTCCAGTCTTTTGTCAGTGTAGCTGTATCCATAGTCTCCAGGATTAGGAAGAGAAGGAACTGGGAAATGCAAGTGATTGAAAGGGGAACATTTGGTGAAGTTATCTCTATTTTTATATCAATGGGATTTAGTTTTTTTCTGTAGCAATCAAGAACTGCTGTAGATTAGGCAAAATGGAAAACTAACGATGCAGAGCATAATCAAAATACACAAGACAAAAGAAGAGTGAAGCCAATAGCTACACTAAAGAAGACAGTTTCAAGCTTGCAAGAAGAGATGCAAAACAAGAGCTCAGAACTGTCAGCAACAGGAGCCAAAAGGCAGCCCCAGGGCAAGTGTTGGCAGAGTGATAGGTCTTCCTGGGGAAGAACTGCCACCAGAAGATCTGCCAGGAAAAAAGCCCTGAAGGGCAGATGAGGCAGTCTACACGTGATACTGAGGGTGTCAGTGGAGAGGCTGCCACTAGCAAGAACTAAGCTGGGCAAAGAAATAAAGTTATTTATACTGTAGTATGTATACTACATGGATTTGTGGCCTATTTAACTAAGATCATGTGTCTAATCAATATACAGTAAGTATTTTCAAATGAAAATACCTCCATATACTTGAACATGAATTCAATAGTGATACATGCATCAGAAAAAGCATTTTAAATAAAACTAATGGACAGCAAGACAGGCTACAGGCCAAATAATAGAGCAAACAGTCCTCCCAACATATGGGGTTTATGACCAGAATAGCATAAAACAGACATAATCAGATTAATGTCACCAGATTATTCCTGCACTTTTCTCTAGTATAACAAAAGAAACCAGTCCTGTCTTCCCTACCCCCTCCCTTCCACTATAACAGCACTAATGGTAGTAGAATTAATTAACAATATGCAAGGAAACCATACTTCATTATGCATCATCATTCTTCTAAATAGACCTCAGGAATATGCTGTGATGCAACAGAAAGGAAAATCATCCAGTGGCATCCATCCCTCTCATTCCCTCCCCAAAGAAATGGTTGTCTTAATATACATTGGGATGCTTTTTTGAGGGGCTTGCTGGAAATTTATAAAAAGTTTCACCAACTCACCGTCACAGGCATAACCTTGTCGCACTAATCCCACCATAAGAGAGGTGCAATGACTACACTGAGTGGGGCTTGTGAACGACTTGATACTGAGCTGGTGAGCTTTAGGCTGAAAGATACATTCAGGATAAAAAATAACTTCATTTTCTGGACTTAAGTAATGCAAGAACTTCCCTCCACCACCCTCCAGTATATCAATGTGTATATCATGAAGCCTGGGCATCTTGCAGCAGGTGCTGCAAGACAACAGGAACCATTTTATTTCCAACTCCAAAAGACACTCAAACCCAAAACTACAACCATGTTTTGTCCTACCCTCCAACAAAACAAAACCCACTGATATGCATGTGACAACATTTGATTAAAAACAAAAACACACACATGACAAACCCAAACAGGACAAGAAAACACAGAGGGCTAATTTATAAATGGTATTTTTTTCATTTGTTCTTTAGAGTAAGGTTAGCACAGTCCCCCTACCTTTGATACAGCTAGAGAAATGGACTGAATGGTGGGGGAAGGAGCAGCAGGCATCCTCTGAAGCCGAATTGGTTCCTGAATCACAAGAAACTGTAATTGAGCAAAATAAGGCTTCAAGAATTTGTTTCAAGATTGGGGGGGCAGAGCTTATTGTTCCGATTTTCTTTTCCTTTTTTGAAAATTATCAAAAATTTAATCATCATAAACACTGCCATTCTGATTTAACAGAAACAGATTGTGTTTTAAAGCACTCACAGGAAAGCCTGCACACTAACAAACAAGCAGCAATACAGAAAACATGAAAATGAGGTACATCAACATACACAAAGCCAGCGAAAAGGTTTCATTTGCAACTGTCCTCAAAACAGGTGCAATTAACACTGACACATTGCAAATATCCAGCATTCAATCCTGCATCTTCATAATGAATGCTGCAGTATGTGTTTATCATGAACAAGACAGAGAGGCTTTCTGGTGAATTACTCTTCAGGGTAAAATTAACGGGTCTCTTACTTCTTGTGGTTGCTCTGCAGTTACAACTGAAGTAGATGGTGAAACCTCTGACTTGGGACCCTGCATTTCCTGCTCACTAATAGAGCTGGTCTGCAAAAGGGACAGCAAACGTTAGATTAGATACCACATATCTGATGAAGTGTCCTCATGTCAACAAAATGGAAACAAGACCCAGTGCTGATTTCTATATGAAGTACACATACATTTAACATCCACTCTGAGAAAAGATCTTTCCTTAAAACAAACCCTGACACCTGATGGAAAAGCTGGAAATACTGAAATGCAAAATCTCATAGCAGACAGCATAAATGCTCTAACAGTTGTATTCTCCCAGCAAGGCTGTGTCTAATCTCTTGCTTGCAGGTATGGAATGATGTTTGAGTAGCTTGGCAATCATCCCTAAAATAGCTGATTTCTCATGGTAGCTTACTACACTAGGATTTTTCTAGCATACAGAAGCCGGGAAGTCTGCCACAAGAAAAAGTCTTAAAGTAGAAAAACGTTATTTAAGAATTATTGGCCTCTGTCATTAAAAGAATAATGTCTAATTGATCACAGTTTCTTATATTTCACTAATACTTAAAGCTAGCATCCATTACAAGCCATCTATTAATTTCACACTTAAATTAGCAACTACTAATTGCCAGCACAAGGGGGAAGTATGCTACAATTACAGAGCTAAAGCAGCTGGGTGTGGAAGTAGGATTCTGTATTACTGTAGTCTCAAGACATCATGAAAACTGTGATTAACGAACATGAGATTAGACTTCACATCAATGATGTAATTAGCACTAAAGGCAACAAGTAATGAATCACTCACTTCCCAGCCAGTTTAGACAGGAAGACTTCTCCAGTCAGCTCACTAAATTTGTTCAGATACTTGTTATTTTTGTTTTGTTCAAAACGGATTGGTAGGGCTGGGCCATTTAAAATCAAATTGCACCATTATGTAATATGAACAATTTCAAAATACTGTGTAATTCAGCTTTAGTTATATATATAGTCAAACTATAAGACAGTAAGCCTTGAAGAGGTTTAGTGGATTAAGTTACAGAGAAATTAAGGAAGAAAAATATCTAGTTTTAGAGGGCCATTCTTACTAAGACAGGTCACAACAAAATAAGGACACAAAACTACCAACAAAAACTTACTTCTTCCCAAAAGGCTAGCAGAGAAGATGTAGACGAAGAAGAAACAGAATCCTTTGTTGTAACAGATATGAGGGATAAAAACGATTGCTTATCACCCACAGGAAAACTTCAGATAGAATATTAGTTGACTAGCTAAATAAAATTTTATATGGCCAAGTGAAACTCATTCAAACTAAATTAATGCCAAAGCAGATGATACAGAATATCTTTATAAGTAATTGTGGAAAAAAAAAAGGTAATGTAATTTATTAAGCACAGTGTCAGCAATTTTAATGTAATTTATCAGAAAATGCCACCTGCATTTCCATAGAGAATATATATTTACTTCATGATCCACTGAATGGAACCTTATTTAGTTATGACTTGATATTTTACATGTTACTGTTTTACATCTATCTGGTACTTTTAAAGCAATGTTTTAAAATGTCAAGGTTTAGTAGATAAAAGCTAGTATTGAGAAAGTAGCATATATCATGCTTCTCTCTCTTCCCTCCTTGTCACCCACAGAGCACATCTTCCTGCTTCAACAGAAAGGCAGCATAGCCATTTTGTGACTGGGAACAGCAAATACACAAACTGTATGAAAATATCACATCATGTCATAAACTTTTTTGTTTTTAGCAACTGTGCCATAAAAAAAAATAAATAAAAAGGAGAGTAGACATCTCAGATAGAACATCTTACCAGACTGATGAGATTTTAAGCTGAGCCCCTTTAACTCCACTTCATAAACAGATTGTTACAGTTCAAGCCCTTGGTTTTATCCTAAACTGTCTATGCTTTGCAAAACAATATTTTAAAAAACCCCAGAAAAAATCTTCAAGGATCAAGAGTTCATGAAGTAAGGAAATGTGATTCAATGTTGCATTTAACAGCTGCTTCCTCGGGGAATGCACAAATCATTTAAAGTGAGACGCCTACTTGGAGCTGTGATTTGCAGGATTAGTTTTCTAAGGATCACAGGGTGTGTCACAATAAACTTATTATACCAACATCTCTGATTTTCTTCCCAGCTCCTTCTACTCTAACTACTCCATTAAGATCTGGAGCCAACCATTTTAGAAATCTGTTTAAGCACTCCTTGAACTGTGTGAACACTTTTTCTTGTAAAAATCAGCATCTTCTAACTGCAAAGCATTTAATTCCTTATTTGTAACAGGGTGTGCCAGCATTTCCAAAAACCTCTGAATATATTTCATTTAGCAAATGTTCGAGATTAATCTAACCAAAGAAGCTAGAATGGGAAATAATTAAAGCAAACTTCTGAGAATATTTGCCAGAGATGCCAGCTTCTCTACAAAATGCCAAGCAAACTGAGAACTAATGGGCATCCAATTCTGTGCCACGCTGATTTGGCTCATATGCAAGATACCAATCTGCTATACAGTGCCTAAGAGTGACTTTTACATTATAAAAATATAATTCAGTTATCGCAATTTTGTGTTATTTTATGTAATAACTCACTCTGAAAGTCAAATCACGTGCAAGAGGAGAGGTGTTGAAATAGTCAAAAATGGAATCTTGAAAGTCTGGAAGTTTGAGACCTAAAACCAAAAGCAGAATAAGCTTAGGTAAAAGGCAACATCACAAGTTGTGTTAGAACTCTGTTAGAACACGGTAAATTTAATTACCCGAATCTGTTCTGTATTTTTCTTCTATTTTTTTCTTCAAACCTTCCACCTCTTCCAACAGTTCTCTATTTTTTGCTTCTGATTCCTTTAATTTACTAAAATAAAAAAAAGATTAAAATGTAATCTGAAATGTCTCAAAGGCAGGAATGCCAGCACACAAGGTTGTTAATTTCTGGTCCTACATCTCAGACATTCGGAAAAAGCCTTTTTGTTTGTTTGGGGTTTTTTGGGGATTATGTTGGGGTTTTTTTGAGGGGCATTAGGGTTTATTAAAGTGTTTTTTTAAAGGATGATTAATTTTACTTTTCCCCTGAACAGATACCTCATTACTAGATATTTAAAACTGTACTTAAGAATTCTGCTGTCATTGCAGGTATCTGACAAACAAAATTATAGTTATACTTTGACTCTTTAATTCCCAAGAACATGGCTAACTCTCCAGTTAGTTGAAGAAATGTTAGTGAATTTGTTTTGAATTTGCTCTTACACCTCTTCTTTTTCTCAGATGCCCCATATTTGTATCTTACTATAGCAGTGAAGTGTTTACTCAAAGAAATTTTTACAGCTCTCATCTCACTATGTAAGAAATGTGTTGTCTGTAGAATGGAACCCTTCTGACAGAGTCCAATATCCCAGGCACAAGGAGCCATTTTAAGGAAGTTGTTGCTATTCTAACCAGAAGTTAAGATCTGCACATTAATCCCCAAACAGAACCAAAACCCTCATTACCTTTCAAAAGATATGTTTGCATCTTTAACTTTCCGTAGCTCTTCTTGAACTAGTTGTTTGGCACGAATTTCTGCATCAAGGGCTGACTGTAATTCCAGCCTTGCTGACATATCCAACTTCTGACTGCGTCGCACTTTCCAAAGTGGATCCTGTTGCAGTAAGTTACTGAGTATTACTATCAACTGTCTAAGGATATTTCTGTTCTTGCCCAAAGACATAAATTAGCCTTCACACTGGTTCAGAGAATTCTCTATTAATCAGTTATGGATAGCATACCTGCTGCATGAAAATTAATCAATAGTCAGTCTTCATTATACAAAAATGAAGTAGTGAGTGATTTTAATATTGGTTACACCATTAACACAACATGCTAGAAACCAAAATGCAGGATCACTGGGCACAGAAGTCAGAGAGAACCCACTAGGAAATGACTAGTTTTCACTGTCCAATCTAGAATTGAGTGTAAAACTTGCACAGTGATATAATGGACTTTCAAAGATGAGTTAAATGACAACATTTAATGTAAAACATACTAACATAAAACATACCAAGAGTAGCAAAACCATGAGAAGAAAAAAAAACAAAGAAAGAATTTGGGTCTGGAGATGCCCAAGACACCTGAAATGCTTGCCTAAGCAAGTCTTATGCCTGCTAAGTAGGATATACTATATATGCTACTATGCATCTAACATATGCTACCATACATACAACATATGCTATACTTCAGCATACACCATGCAATTCCTCCCTACTACCCCAAAAGCTAACATTCTGAGCTCTTCCAGGCATTTTTCAGTGTGGACTACGTTTCTGATATTCCCTAATGAATATCTCTCTAGACATAGATGAACTTGCAAATAATAGTCATGAAAATTGAGAAGCACTTCTTATGTTGAAAAGTAACTGCCTTAGAGCAGGTTCTGTAGATCTGTAGAAACTAGTTATAATATAAAGAACAGACAGCATTCTTTATTCTGGCAGTAGCTAAGATAAAAATGCAAACTGCATTTGATCCAATCTTTCTTCCCATTAAACCTCTCAATATTGTAAAATAGTCTCCTGATGATGCAGACAAATGTCAGCTCACAGAAGTAAAACTTCCTCTTGTTTTCTCATATTCATAGGTTTGGAAGGGGTGAGTAATTTCTCATGTGCATAAACCAGCAGCAGATGGATTCTGGATGGCAGACTGGTGATTTGCATTAGCAGGGAGATGGGCTCCCATGCCAAGCTGTAAATGGCTCTTCCTTTCCTTATGCAGGTGTTTTTTCTCTTTGAAACCATACTCCTTTATGAGAGCTCTACTATTAAATTTTGGGGAATTCATGTTACTACTGTATGGGAAAATTATGGCACAAAGGTCTCATTGTTCTGCATGTAAATAAAGCCACATGCTCTGTGTGTCCCTAGTTTCTATTGGTATAAGCCATATAGTATTTTTTCACAGAAGAAAATTTACTTTGTTGTCTCACTGTAACAGCAATTACTCAATTGTGCACAATATGGTAAGGTATATTTCTGTACTCCCCTTTGATGGTTTAAGTTATTGTTTCTTTTCTCCTCTGTAATGTTTAATATCTGTGATGGCAGATATTAGTATGAAACAACTGCCCCTTTTCCTAGTTGGATTTGCAAGCAGTATAAACTATAAAGCAGTATAAAACTATAAAGCAGAGCAGAGGATTAATTATTTTTAAGTACAAAAATGTAGCTTCTCAGACATGTCCAGAACATCCTGAATGTTTCCTATTTCCTTACCAGTGTTCGTGACCCCAGACTGGAACTTCTCAATGATTCTAGTTCTTCTGTCATCTTGGAAGCTAATGCTTGGAGATAGCCACGAGCATCCTTCTCATCACTTACCCTGTTGTGCAATTACAAAAACCCATAACTTAGCAGTTTCATGGCTCACAGCACCAAATACTGTACCACCAAATTATCAGAGGGTCTGTGCTGGGTTTAGGGACATAACAGGAATAAACAGAGCAGGGAAAACTCTCCCAGCAACAAAAAACTGAATATATCTCAGATTGTCTGCCTTAAATTTTTCTTTTATCTGATTTTTTTTTTTGATTGTGACAGTTGCTAGGGTAATTGAAATCTCCCTTTTTCCATGAGCAAGAGTTCTGCAGAGATTTGCTGTTATACAAAAATTATCTGCATATTACTTGCTCAATTTTTGTAAGGGCTACCTTCCAGTCCTTTTTGTTTTGCACAGTGAAATTCTTGCACACAGCTGGCTAAAACAGTGAATTATATAGCAGAGAAGAGTGGAAGTACTAAGTGCTTGTCTAGTACAGCTAGTTCTGTATGTTCTCTGTTAGAGGTTCTACATGCTAATGTTGACCTTTTAAATCATGACCAACTTTCTGAATGAATTTATCAAAATATTCCAAATTGGATGATTTAGCAATCACTTTAGAGACTGAAGAAAGTTGACACCAAGGCTCTGCTTTGTACTTGTTTCAGGTGCATCTGGCAATTTTAACAAAATCAGCACTCAGAAGTACCATGCTTTTGCTGGACTCAGACACAGACAAGGCTTAGCTATATGTGAAAAATAAAAAAAAAAAGCCAAGCAGTATTTCAGAAGTTGAAAGTGGCCATATCTGCATCTCTAACCAGCACATACCATTGAATGATTTCTGCAATCTGAGCTTCCCAGTGAGCAACAGACTCCTTCTTTGCTGCTAGATCTTGGAGCTCATCTTCCAGCTGTCTGTTCTGTGCTGTTAGCTTGTCCACGAAGGAGCAGAGCTGAAACAAGAGATTAGTTTCACTTGTAACTTAGGGCAGTTTCAGACTTTTTATACATGTGTATGCCTACACACCTTTGGAATCTGAACAAACAAGACCACCCTGGGCTATCTAGATGGGCTTCCTTTTTGTGAAACTATCAGTTCCCAGAAAATAGTCTAAACCAAAGGAAAACAAAAAAGAAAATGCAGATGTCAGAGAGGAATAAGGTTTAACTGTAAACCACCAGGAAGGCAGGGACTGTGTGTCAATGATTCCCTCTCTTTGCAGCCTTCATGAAGAATCAAAAAGGGTGGTGTCCTCTTAATTGTGGGAATCATTCCCCCATAGAGCAGAGTAGCAAGATGCTAAAGTTACTATGTAGCCAAATCTCTAATATTTATATGGCAAAAATTATGTTTTTAAAATTCAGATAGTGCCTGAGTATTCAGAGATCCTGTTCTGATCAGTGAGTAGACCACTTCAACATCAGAGACTAATGAAGTAAGAATTAATATGTTTCCTGAAATAATTACCCTCTCATTTTCTGTAGTAAGTTTTTTGTTATCTTCCAAAAGCATAGATCTTTCACGCTCATATTTCTCCTTCATTGTTCCTACTGCTTCCTCCATTTCACTGTGCCTAAAGAGCAGGGAAAGAAATAGAAACATTTACACTGCCACATTGCTGAACCTGTAGACTTGGATTTTTAAAAAGGAATAAACAGTTAGGGTGAAATACCAGCCTGCACAGACACCCATGTAATGCAATACATACACACAATAAAAAGAAATCCATAGTGAGGGAAGCATGCCCAAAAACTTACCTCTCTCGCTTTGTTTTCTCCAATTTGTCCTTTAATATCATGATCTCTTTCTGGAGTGCAAGCTGATGGCTCTCTGAATCATGTACTTCCTTTTTTACATTTTTTACTTCCAAAACATGTGATGCTTCTCGTCGGACCAACTCCTCTTCATAAAATAAGATTTTCTTTTCCAGCTCAGACTTAACTTTGGAAAGCTCCTGCTGATGTTCCAGTGTGGCACCAGCTGCCCGGCCTCCCTGCTTCAACTGCAAAACAAGAGGCGAAGCCATCAGGGAGAAGCAATGATCTTTATATTTTGAGTATGTTCTTAAAAGTCAGAATTGTCCAATTGGCACTTTGGAAAAATTTTTATTTGGGCACCGATTTAACAGGTGCTTGTCCTCAAGCATTATAAATGACTGCTCTGCTTACATGACCTAAATAAGGGGCTGAAATGGCTTGCAGAGGTAACAAATTTGGATCACATTGGTTTACTAGCTGATTAGAAATTATATAAACTGAGCATTTTCAAGACATTAGTATCCAGCAATTAAAGGCTTTAAAGCAAAAAAGGCAAATAAATCTGGATGGGTTAGGTCAAATTTCTAGTAATGCTGCAGTTTTCAAGTTTCCCACTGGTACCAACAGTTGAGTAAGCCAAACTATTGCAGCTTCTAGGCCATGAGTAAATATTTGTCAAAAACCATGTAACCTTTAGAGCTTCCAGTTCATTTTCCAGTTGTTTGGAGAAAACCTCGCTGTGCTCACGGAGCTTGCGTTCTTTTGATGCTTCTGCTACAACTTCTTCAAGTTGGGCTTCCAGCTGTAACGAGTCATTTTAGGTCGTTTCAGCACAAGATAACACTATCTGGATCATTCATTTCCTTTCCTCCATACGGCCTAGCAGCAAGTTTTACTTATTTCTATTTTAAGTTGCACCACTATAACAACCATCTCAGAATGTCATGATAATTGTTTTGCCTTCAGTGATTCAGGCATCCATCTGTCACATGCAGAGAACTATTATTTTATGACTCTTTGTACTGATGTGAACTACATCAAGTCCATTCAGGGATGACTGCACAGCTTCTATTACAGAAAAGAGAAGGAAATGGCACTAGGAAGACACTGCAGCTGAGAAAGAGAAAAGCCACCCACATTTACAGGTCAGCTCCATGCTTTAGTATCTAAGTAAGGCAGCTTAAAAATATCAACCTTTAAAACAAATTACTGCAAAACACTTTAAACATGAACACTGAATGTTTTTACTTTGCAATTATGGAACAAAATAAGCTTGATCACCCATTTATTGACTTAAGAAAGCTTATCAGAAAGGCCATTTAGATTTAGTGGCAACTAAGGCAACTGCTGGAATTCAAGCAATAGCAGAACAGTTTAAAACCCTGACAGGAAAAGTAAGATTTGTTTTTGTGTGTTCAAATTAAACTAGAAAAGTTGTTTTTAAAAGGAGTGTACTTAGAACAGTGGGAAAAGATAATGAACTTCTAGACTGTGCTCTGAATAGAATAGTGATAAAACTGTTATGAAAGGGAGCACAGAGGAAATTTTAAGAACAAAGACAGGAGAATTTTAATGCTCTGCATGAAAGTATTTAACTGCATTAGCAACAACACTTGAATGCCTGCTGCACTCTGCTCTAGAGATGAGATGCCACAGCAATTCATCAATTCCTAGTTAACTATCACATCTTGTTCATGGAGAAAAGCCTTAGAAACTTCATCATCTACTACATTTTCATAGACTACCCTTCAATTTGCCAGGAGTTTTCTAGCAATGCTTATATGGCTCTTGAATTTCTCTTCTACACTTCACCCAGAGAATACAGAAAACATTGTGATTTTTCAGTGATTAAAACACTCCAGATTAACCACAGTAATTTTTTCTTATGCTCTCTTCTGGTTATCCACGTAATCTCATGAAAAACTATAAATTGTTTAGAATATTAATTTGACATTAACTCGCTTAAAGATATGACAGATACTCTTACAATGATTTAACTACAGAAGAAGGAAAACCCCATATTTAGTTTTGTATCACTATTCCTCATTTCAGCTGAAGAGAAACATTCAGTTAAAAAAACAGTGAAGTCAGAATACTCCAACCTCAGAGCACATGAAGACATTTACTGAGCTTTATAGGTTTCAAGCTGACTGTGAGTCAAGACTCCACAAGAATCAAAACACCAGAATTAACAACCTGGGCATAGAGCAAGAATACTTTCCTCAAGATTCAAATCAGTCTGAGCACAAATAAAACCCTCACAAAAATCCCCAGAAGACACTCCCAATTTTTCCATACAATCACATGTGAGGAAGAGGGTGAGCAGCAGCTGAAACACAGGAGTGCTAGCTATTTTATCAAGCTACCTCTTTTCTCATCTTCTCTGATTTTCGGGCGTCCTGCCGCAGCGCATCGATTCTCTGCACGCTCGCTTCCAACTCCTCCTCTTTGTCGCGAAGCTGCCGGGACAGCTTCTGCTTCTGGGAGCGCAGGTCCCCCATCCTCTCACTGAGCTCAGAGAACTCCTGCACTGCCAGCTTCCTTTGCTGGTGGGCATCCCTCAGCTCTTTGGACTGCATCTTCAATCTCTCCGAGGCTTCTACAAGTTGCTGGTTAAAAAAAAATATATATATAATAAAACAGAGTAATTTGAACTCCATATTTTCTTTCAAAGAAGAAAGAAACTTGGAAAACATAATAAACTTGTTTTGACCACCTCATGTAACTACTAAAGATTTCTAATTCTTAATTTACACAGTTGTTTAGCTAAGCAGCTGCAGTGACATACAAAGACAGCCATTACTTCTAGTGTGGCAGCTCCAAAGCTACCTTTGGTATCCCAGAAGTCTTTCTTATAAATTTGACTACACAAGGCCACCTCACTTCCAATAACTTGATTTTAGATTATCACCATGTACCTGCACATTTGTAACCTTGTTTAAAGGAATGCTTCAGAAGACAAGGGACTCAGGAGCAACATTAAATACATTGTACCAGCACTAAGGGGCTGCAGCAAATGTGAGATTTTTCAGAAAACCGAGGAAGATTCTTTAAAACAAATTATGAAACTCTTAATACTTAATTGAAAGTATAAAAACTATTTCCTTTATGGAAAGTAGTTCACAAGAATTAATAGGGTTAAAATACAAATGGAATTTGAGAGTGGGAGGAAAAAATAAGAAAAAGAGCAGAATGACAGGACAAAATAAATATATACTGCACAAGAGAATTCTAAAAAAATTCTGTCATTAGTAGGAGCATTGCAGGAAGATTAAATTCCCAAAACGCATGTGCTCAGACCAGAAGCAGCATACTCATACATTTTGGCAAATAACCCCTACCAGTGGTTAACAGACAGAAGAGAGACTGTTAAAGTCTAGTGTAAAAACAGCCCAGAAATTCTGACCCAGGTACTACTTTTGGATCCATATGAATGCTCAGGAACAATATGGCTGGTAGACTTTTGCAAAACTAGTTATTCCAACACAGATAGCTTTTTTTACTATTATTGAAAGTGGTAGGTAGTATATGCAAATCCCTATTTACTTTACTACAAAATATGTTGCCAACTTAAAACTGAAATACTGCTAAAGTTTAGTAAGCAAAGGGATAATTTGCACAGCAAATATATTCAATGATTACATAAAAGTCATCATTAGCCTTAAGCAATAATTAACTTTTTGGTATAAAAAAAGAGTAAATGGGCTCTTTCAATGCGCCCTGGTAACTTCTGTGCAAAGATCCTTTTCCCCTAAATAGACAGGTGTACCCCAAATGTCACCAGCAGGCCCTGGTGTCATGTAAACTGACCCATGGTCAAAAACTCCGTAATTCTGCCAGGGATACCAGCCAGGTACCTGCTGTGTCTGTTTCCTCCCTCATCATTCCCTGAAACTGGAAGAATAGAGGAGAATAATACTTGTGTTCCTGACCCCTTAACAAGCCATCCCAAGGCTCTGAAGTCTCTCTTGATTGCCCTCAGGCTTCTACAGAAATAGTTAAGGATAATTAAACTGCTTAATTAAAACCATTCTTTAGGTGTTTGTTTCACCTAGCAGAAAACAGTTGAAATAAGAAGCCCATCAACTTCCAAAAACTAGAAGTGTGATACTTTGGAAAGCTACTGCACTGCTCAACAGGTTCCCTAAGATCTCTAGATAGTGTTAAAAAGCAGCATTTAAAACACTAAAATTGTAATCATAATGGAACTGTTCTAGAACTACTCTACATGACCATTTAAAAAACTGCCTATCTTTGGATCAGTACCTTGTGAAGGTCCTCCTTTTCTTGCCTCAGTACTCTGCACTGCTTTTCTAGTCCTTTCAGCTTGTGCATGGAGTCTTCATGCTCCTGTCGAAAAGCCACCGCGTCCGCAAGCTGCGCTTCCAGTTTGCTTATATCTGCAGATTAATACATATTAAGGGCATCTGGTCCCAAATTAGCACCAATAAAACAAGCCACATTATTCATGCAAACTGGCATCACTTTACTCAGAAAATCAGCTTCTTTCCTATTCCCACCATTTTAGACTGTTTAAAGTAACTTTGGGACACTGATATCTCAAAATAATTTTACTTTTCTCAGCCCCAAATATTGTGATCTCTAAGTGAAAAAGCCTTAGCACAAGGCTTTGTTTTGTTTTTGAGGAACACAACTTTAGCCCATAAACTTGAAGTGTTCCAATTCCAGTTCAAGTAATGTGTTTCCTAAATATTTTTCCTTATGCAACAAAAAGGCAACACTCATTAGTGCATCCAGCAAGACAGGCGAGGACCATTTATTTTCTAGGTAAGAACTAAGCTTGGGAAAGAAATACCATCCTGCACAAGGTAACCCTAAGACCTGATTGACCATACTCCTGGCAGCTTCTTCTCACTTTACTTTCAAAGACAAATAAACAAATCTGATTTGAAATTATTGATTTTAAGTGCAAAAAAACCAACATAGCCACCTTTATATACTCCTGCTCAGTCTTACCAATTCTAAGAAAATGAACTGCCTTTCTCTATTTGGTTTTAATTATCACTTCTATTCAACAAATAAATATGAAATTTCACAGGGAATAACTGTCTCACTCAAATTCCAATTATATCTGTTGCAGAATAGGAAAATAGATCCAAGTATTCAGGATCACAAGCAGTTATAATGCTTGAAGTATTATTCCTTTCCCCACTTCAGAACAAATTTCCTCCCACCCTACATGAACCAATGCCACTTCTTTTTAAATAAGAACATACTATCAGAATTTATATTTAACAGGACATCACTGGTAGAAGAACTGGATCAACCTGAACCCTTTGCAAAAGCAGAACATTAATCTAACAACTGTGACTCGAACCTAATTGGAGAATACATAAAAATAGCTTTTTTTGGGGAAGATAATCTGTGTAGGAGAACAGAGCTAATTTTTGCAGTACATACACCTACAAAAAGAGTATATTGTCAAACGAAATTGGGAAAAGTTATTCTAAAAAAATCAGCATCAGCAACTTAGCATCTGAACTCACTATAAAATTCTCAGCCAAGTTATTAGGATTCAAAACTACCACTTTGTTTATCACTGATTCCCACTTAAAAATTAGGTGCTAACAGGAGGTTTGCATGGATAAACTAATAGCATTGTCAAGCAACAGATTTTCAGTGATATGGGTGAGTCAGTCTTCCCTCAGGACAGATGCCAGTATTTGTTTTTCTGCACTGCTCAGTGCTTCCTAATTAATGCATCACCAAACACAGAAACACAAAGGGAGCAGAAGCTCAGAAATATTTAAATGTGAACTACTATCACACATCCCCCATCTACTCCTTTATGTTACTAAAGAGCAGACTTCTATCTCCTGTCTCTTACACCTGCTTCCAAGTAAAATGTCTCCCCAACATAATACTCCTCCCCAAATCGAGGAGTAATAGAACAAGATCTCCTGAAATTTTTAGGGAAACAAATATCACACAAAATATTTAACTAAATCCATCCACACAATTCATCACACTCTGGACTTCCCATTCTAGTATGTGCTATCAAGCCAATCAAGTGGAAGAACTAATTAAGCACTCATCTGGAAAAAGCTAAAATGTCTTTTAATATTGAACAAGGCTTTAAAACCCTTTGTTTTTTAAATAGCTCAAGAACATTAATTCTACTTATTGCAGAATAAATTGCCTTACTATAATTACCATGCCAGAGGCTTACCTGTTAATTTGTTCTTCAACCGTTCAATTTCTTCATTTAGTTTTTTAATCTCCTTATCACGGCTTGTATTTGCTGTAACACACACTGGACCTTGGAGGTTCTGCACTGTCTGTGTAGATTCTTAAAATCAAAAAAAAAAGGAAAATATTTTCAATAGAATATATTCCAATGAACAGAACTAAGAATCCAAACAAATATAAATCACTAACCTTGCAGTTTTCTGTTCAAATCCTGCTTTTCTTGCTCTAATTTCCGTATTTTCTTTTCATAGCCTTCTATTTGTGAAGTGTTCTTTAACTCTCGCTGTACATCCGTATCTTTGGTTACAGTGTCAGACTGCAGCACACTCTTTAAAGTGCCTCTATCAGATAAAGAGCTGAAAAGAAATACATAAGTTAGGACATTTTAATAAATACTCACAGCAGTCTATAGCTGGGACATGCTGGGATTCCAGCAAATATGCACCTTAAATTTAGAAGTGCAACTATTGCAGTAATTGTTACTGTAGAGACAATTCTCAGGGTAAAGTTATTATTCCCTAGCTACTGTGTATGCTGTAGAATTAAGATACCTGTATGCAGGACTTCAATGATGCAGATATACCTTGGCTTCACTAACTGCCTGAAAGACTGAAAATGTTAACTCTCCCATGCCAGAAGTTACAGGTACCTAGCAGAAATGGAAGCAGGTATGTGTACCTGCACTGAGATAGCTGAGGGACAGCCCCAAAAGTTTAGCTTAAAGCATGGCAAAGATGGATTTAAGTTAATTTTTCACATGTTCTCACCGTGAAAAGGATGACATACGTGTTTTGGGTTCATGCGACAACAAACCCCAGCAAAGAAAAATAATGGAATAACAAACAGGTCAGAATATCCTAAGATCAGAGACAAGCATTGTAAGAGAGATCTCTGAAGTCAGATGGAGGCCATTTCAAAGACGTGCAAAGTGAGCCACTTTGTCCATGCTCAGAACCTTCTATGTTAACTTGTCTATCAGCAGGACAGTGGAGCAGTGAGATAATCCTGAACAGCTCCTGGCAGATGTCCAGTGTGGATAAGATTTGCTCTCAGCCTCTTAATGCAAGAGCTGCAATTGACACATCTAGTCCCTTAACTTTCTTTCATTTCAAATACATAAAATATTTAATATAAAAGCACCTAATCTTGGCAAACAGGATCAAAATATGTTCAGACATTTGAAAAGGAATAAAAACAAACATGGAATAAAAGTTTGGCTGCATGTATACCTATGGACATCAACCTTTCTATATGTTTATAAAAATGAGAATTCCCAGGAACTAGCTGCATTTGGGAAACAAGTTTTCTTTATAAAAAACATATCGTTTGCTTACCTGTCAGTTGTGTATGTAAACCCAACGAATGGCAAATGCAATCCAGAAAAGCCTGTATGAGAACTTGGTGGCACCACTTCCTGCATGAAAAACAATGCGCATGAAAACCCAAGAGAGAACCCATACAGAGTGAAAGGCATTTCACTGAGCCTCAACAGCTAAACGAGAGACAGCTAATGGAAAGATTTTTCTTAATACACCAGTTGACAATTGGCAGTTATGCTCCACTGCCCCTGGACAAGCTTTATTTCAGATTAGGTCACCTAACAGAATGACTTGAATTTCGGAGCCTCTTGAACTGGCACTTGAAAGGGCAGCATTTCAACAAGTTCAAAGCACAATGCAGCCAGTAAAAGGAAACCCAAAATTTCAAGTTCCTAATTAAAAGTGAACTGGCACCAAAATGCATGCTGTTAGTCTTACTGTTCTAGCTACTGTCAGGCATGTAATCGAAAAACATGCCAAAAGCTCTTCGTTTCTTGGAATACAAACTGGTGAAAAAATTACCACAAAAGCTCTCTACTCCTCCCAAACCATTTGTAAACTACAAGAAACAGAAATGGAGGAGTGCAACACCAATGTTCCCTACTCCAAGAAACAGCCTCCTGATTCTGAAGTCAGTAGACAAGTAGCAGGATGAGTCCTCTCACTTGGACAGCTGTTCTTGCAATCTACACAGAGAATATATGTGTATTTGTAAAGACAGGGTTTTTTTATTTTATCTTTGAAAAAGCATAAATACAAATACCAGCTCCCTGTTAAAGTAAACTGAAAGGCAACTAAGAGGCCTTTTTCCCTACCTAAGTATGTTTTAACTTTAACCATGTAACAGTAATGCAGTCTGGCAAGTGCTACCACTTAAAAAAGCAGCTCCTGATTTCTGGTAAGACAAAATGCCAAGAGATGAAAAACTTAAATTTTTCACATTTGCAGTGACTTATTTTTCATCTCTTTATTTATTTTGAAGTAAGTTCTCACTACTACCTTACGGTGCAGCAAAGATGCATACTTCCATTAGTAATATCTAAAAACAAAGACTCACTGGATTTCTCAGTACATCATCATCTACATCAAAGTTGGAGGTGTCAGAAGGACTGCTAACTTCTGGAATGTAAGGTGCTTCTAGGTTTCGGATGTTATCCCAATTAAGTCCTTCAAAAAATGCATGAGACTTAAAATCCTCTATTCCATTCTGTCCCAGTCTACGCTCCCTGCTGCAGATAAGTCGCTGAATAAGATCTTTTGCTTCTTCAGATACATCTGTAACATGGGATGGAAACTGAAATCGTTCCTAGAAAAGAAAACAAACACAGAAATTTTTAGAGAAATTAATTCCAAAACTTACAACTGTATTTTCAAAAAAGCCATTAAACTACACCACTAAAACTCGAAATGAGTAGTTAATATTGTTCTAGTTACAGTGAGTAATGACAGAGCACAATTCAATACATTCAGTGACAGACTTTTTGTCTTAGATTGGATTTCAAGTACAAGAAATCATTTTTCAATTTTTTTAAAACAGGTCTTTTTGATCTGTGATTACAATAACTGTGTTAGGAAAAAAAACAACTTTTTTTAAAGACATACCATGATTTTTGCACAGTACAATATATTAAAGCTCATACAATAAAGATAGACTGGTATTCTTAGTCAGAGATCCACCGATCTCCTGGAAATGTACTCCTTGAGATTAAATTCATTTCAACTCTTAAAACCCCATAATGTTAGTCAATTCTTTTTGCTGTCATATATAAGAATGTATTTTTCTAATATATAGGTTAAATACCTGTTTTTCTTACCAAAATGTAATCTACATTTAGAAAATATTTCTATTATCATAAACAAAAATAAGATCTAAAAATTGTAATTACCACTAACAACTGAAATTACTGTAAACTGAAGAAACTGGAGCAGATTGTAATTTTGATTTTGTGATGATTGCTTAGATTTTTCAACAAGAAAACCAGCATTTAGAGAAAAATTTCAATTTGTCAAAGAATTACATTTCTGCAGTTCAGAGAAGCAAGCATTCCTAATACCTGAACCAACATACCATCATGAATATAAAATACTGTGAAACAGCAAACAACTACTATCTCTTCAATATCTTTTAAGTGGTAAGTTTTTCTGTAAACATAAATTCAGAACACAAGAGATTTAATACAGCTCTTACTTCATGATTCATTATCTTCCCATAGGTTTCCACCAGTGACTCTGCATAAAAGGGTGTTTCACCATACAGCATTTCATACATGCAGACACCCAGTGACCACCAGTCACACTCAGGCCCATATTTCCCCATTCCATCTTCCATTGCTTGCAATATCTCAGGAGAGATGTAGTCAGGAGTACCCACTGCTACTGATGACTGTACCTGAAAAATAAGGCAAACATAATTCTCATAAGTTTTCAGTTTCTCTCAGCAAATATTTTACTCAAACACTAGTACTTCTGACAGAGACTCCCCAACATGGTTCTGGAGAAGGAAGAGATTCATAAATTCACAGCAACATAACAAAGGAAATATTAAGAAAGTAACAAAGACTGCAAAGATTAAGTTCCATTCTACTGCTACATAAAATCAGTTGATATGTTTTATTATGAACCCAGCAGAAATGCATAATAATCACAGATAATGTGAAAGCAAAAAGAAAAAATGTATTTTGCCTTTGTGTCTGTTTATATTTTAAAATTGAAATTTGCTGCCCAGAAGTTGAAATGAAAAATGATTGTAGGGAGATCAGGTCCTACCCCTGAGTTTTACAGTTCCATTTGAGGATTGTAGAAGAAATTTCCTGGGTAAGTTTTATTATGTCAGAAATCAGTCAAATGTTTATTACCTAATGGATGTACTACAGGAATAAGGTGAAGAAATTACTCTGTGCACAAGTAGTAGGGAAGCCCTGACCATCAGGGCAGACTAACCTCTAGGAATATGTTCTCAATTCTAATTTCATTTTACATTTTTTATGGTAAAGCTTTGGCAGGCATTTTATGACTAAAGAATATCAACAAGATATAAGTTTGTGCCAAAACCAATGAATGATGCTGCATGCCATACTTTGGCAGGACTGGCACCCCTGGAAATGCCCTAAACGAGGCAAAACAAACAAATCCTGTCACAACCAAATCAGCTTTTAGAGGTAAATCCAATCTGCTGCACAAGATGGCCAATTACCATCATGTTGCTGCTCCATTTGTCAAAGGCATATAAAACAAACTGCTTATTAATTGTAGAATCAAGACAATCATTTAGGTTGGAAAAGACCTTTAAGATCATTAGATCATTATGTCTAGCTGTTAACTAAGCACTGACAAATCCACCTAAATCGTGTGCCCAAGTACCACATCTGCACATCTTTTTGATACCTACAGAGATGGTGACTCACCCTAACACCTTGGACTCAAATGGTCATTAGAATGTGAAAACCAGAAAAATATAGCAAAGGATAACTTAAAAAGTTAGCAGCCTGTAAAATAAGGAGATGAAGATTTCAAAAAAGCATTTAAGTATGCTGAGTTATACGGCACCCTCAATTTTTAGTGTGTCAGGAAGTTCAGTCTATCACATCCCTGGATGCACACTGATGATGTCCAATCTCTTTAAAATCAGCAACTCACTTAGAATGTCCCACTATCAGCAACCCAAATAAATGTAGCTTCATACATACTGTGCCATCTTCACTCATTTTCAGACAGGACCCAAAGTCTGCCAGTCGTATGTGGCCATTCATGTCCAAAAGAACATTATCAGGCTTTATGTCCCTGTTATAATAGATAGAAGTGAAAGGATTTAAACATAATCTCTACTCTGCTTGTAGAGATTAATCTTGCATCAAAATAACAAAGAATCTTACCCAATAATGTAAACTCTTTTTGGTACTATTTATGACTCTCTCCCTCTGACCAACCTTATACCCACCAGTTTTGTTGCACCATAAAATCTGCGTTTCTTTTCAAATGTGAAGTTCCAAATGTTACTACATGTGTTGAAAACCTTAAAAACTGTACAGCACCTTCAGTTTAATCTTTGAGAAGGAGATTAGAATTACTAGGAATAAACAAAAATAAGGTGCTCTAATACACCTTGCTACATAGATGTGGAAGCTGACAATAGCTGATTTTTAAGGTGCTGAATTCCAATTTCACACTTGACATCTGTGAGAAAAACCATGATGGATTTGACAAAGGGTCCTCATATGTGTAAAAAGCCTACCAACTTGATATATTTTTCCAAAACACACTTGAATTAACCTTTTTTAACCAAGGGCTAATGCTCTGAAATTAATTACTGAAATGTCACTAATACTGCTGCTCATTAGCAGTATTAATACAAAATAATAAATGCTAATCTATGCCTGTCTACATCAATTTAAATGTGTATTTACTTGTGATAATACACAAAAATACGTGTTGAGAAAATTGGACTATGTCACTATGCTTCCCCAAAAAATAATCAGTAATTCTGCATTGTTAAACTCATTCCATACATTTCAGTTCCAGATATTGTCAACGTTCCACAACCATAAGTCAAGCTCAGTAGTAGCAGAGGACTATAAAAACTAATATACAACTATACACTTATTTGTTTGTTTTTTAAGGAACACTGCTCACAGTACCACTTGCAGCATGAGCCAATCTCTGCTTGGCATGCAGCTCTCACTTGCCTCAGGGACCAGTACTGCTGCTCAGAAAGGCTTAATGCCTCCTCTCTGAGCTCCAGTGTCTCCTATCTGCAGCTAACAGGTCATACAAGCCCTTAAAAGGTCCTTGAAACCCTCTCCAGAGCAATCATGCTTCCTCCTAATCCATTCCAATTGCCAAGCAGTAATTCCTTGGGCATTGGCACACATCCTGTTCAAGGGACGTGTTTTGGCCACAGAGCCATACACTCCTATTGCCACAACAGACCTGCATTCAGCCCTGTGAAAGGATTCAGCTGCCCAGTAAGTCAGGCCACCTTCCTGGAAACTGGTGCAATGGTGTCTCTGGTGAACTTCTCTGAGGCTGTAACATTTTTAAAGCCCTAAATATTGTCCACATTTACTCACAGGAGTTTTAGAGAGTTTAAACATCTTTTCAATTTTTAAAACAGCAATCAAAATGCAAACAGAAGAGTTCAAAGCATTATAGCTGAGAATTCCCTATGCTTTTTGGTAGTACAGTTACTACCAACCACAACCTAAGTTTACTTGATGGTAGCCAGTGATTCAGAATACACATCTTGTGTGCAAAAACAATTAGACCAGCACATGCCCACTGATCAGAAAACCTGTTTGAGGATGATCTCAGGTAAGTAGATACACTGATGTTATCATGGGCTTACTGTGCATAAATTTTGCAGAATGTCTAAACATGTAGAAAGTTCAAACCATTTCAAACTTCTAGGTTGCTTGGACAAAAGCAGATAAATATTTATGAAGTGAATTGAGAATAAGTCAAGAGCCCTGATTAAAAATAGAACAGACCTTAAAAGGTTAGTCAGATAAATGTCACTGCTTCTGATACCAATCCATTAAAACTTGATATTTTAAAAAAAAGTAGTTTATACAGCTATTATACAGCATAAAGTAAGCATGTATCTACAGCAGTTTGCTTTTGGCTACTGTGTGCATTTGTATACATAGTAGTAAATTTGTGATTAACTTCAAATAACTGTATTTGCATTTTTTGCCAAACAAGAAGGTATTTTACCTGTGCACATAATGCAGCTCATGTATGGAATGTATAGCAAGCACCATTTCACCAATGTAGAACCTAGCCATATCTTCAGGAAGCTTGTCTTCAAACTTACTGAGAAGTGTCAGCAAGTCACCACCAACATAGTAGTCCATCACTAGATACTGAAAATAGAAAATAAAGCAATCAACTACTGAGAGACAGCTGGCAAGAAAAAAATTTAAGTTCATCAGTTAATCCCTGAAAAAACCCCTTTCACTACTTTTTCCTGTGCCTGTGGAAAGCAGTCAAAATTGGTAGTTTTCTGTTTTATTTACTTAGTATAAAAAGGCATCATATTCCTTTAATAATCATAGTAAGAATGGCACATCAGCATAACAATATGATAACAATCGTTCCTACAATAAAAAAAAACAAATAAAATATGACAACAAAAAAGAAGTAAATCAAGATGAGTTTATTTTTGTCTTAACTAGTATCAAAAAGAAAATGATCTAAGATCACCAAAACTGATGTTTGGTTTATGATCGACTCTTAAACTAAAAATTTCCAGAGGATGATGGAAGGAAAAAAAAAGTATCATTAAAATCAGTATTTGATGCAGCTTAGTCTAAAACATACATTTCATTACTACTTTTTATTATGGTACCATTTCAATATTACTTGTTGTTCATGAAGTGGCACTTATCAACATCTTCAATTACTCATCTTGGCACATTGCACATCATGGATGCATAACACAGCTGGCAGAAGTCTGATGACACTATACATTACTATACTATACAGGGATGTCCTTGACAAGCCAAAAGCACTGGCAAGCCAGAGGCTCTAAAGTGGGAAATTTAAAAGTCAAACATTGGTGTTCTTCTGAATATATTTCAGTGAAAAAGTAAACAGCCTCCTAGCCAATCAGGCACCATCCCATCCATGGAAAGGACCAATACTGATAGGGTGACATGAAAGAAAAGGACTCAGGCATGCTATTTGTTTCTCATACCACAAAACAAGGATTATGTTTGAGGCATTTCTTAGCAATATCCACCAAAATCCAGACCATCACTTCAAGTATAATGACTTCATCTAGTACTACCAGTCTTGAGCCAATTTGTTCCATGTTTCCCAAGACGATTTGATATGTGGTTTTAAGACTAACTTTGCTTATTCTGGAATTAAAGCCATCATGTTATTTTTCTCCTCAAAGTAAAGTGACCTGGAATCCACTGTCCCTGCCACAGATTCATCTTCCACGAGGGAAACAAATTATTTCCTCTCTATTTCCTCTCTATCTTTGGACTATAAGAATTACTCCAAAAGCCACAAGTTTTGATATTTTTCTCTATTTTATTCAAATTACCACTTAATCTGATAAGCAAATTGCATCGTTTATGTTGAAATCAATCTGTGGGTATTGCTCCAATGTGCTACACAAGCAACATTTATGTTTGAAAACAAAATGCTACAGACAGAAACCATCAATCTTCTAAAAGGGACATTAACTTGAAGTATTTTCTCTCAAATTCAAGGCAAAGAGACTTTATAGAACCTTCTGTGGGAAGTGAAATATCCTTCCTGTCAGAGACAAGGTAATTTACTTCTGTCAGCTCCCAAAGCATTTATAACTCAACATGAACTCAGGTGACCCATGAAGGAAGGCACCTGAATCACAGAAAGATGGTGAATCTCATCTTTGAGGAAGCAGAACTTTATTAATCTTTCAATTCAAAATTATCTGCTTGCCAGGAGGTGCTTCTCCCTTCTTATGGGGTTAAAATAAAAGCTTTTCTGATGCTGAAATCTTGCAGAAGTGCATTTCTTCCAGGGAAGTGACTACATGGAATGGTGAGAGTAGTCAGGAATCAAACGAAAAAAGGCTATCGAAATACTCTCATGAGTACCCAGAAGCCTTTGAGAGGCTAACAGCAGGGAAATACACATGAATGAATGAATGAGCCTGGGAAAGAAAATTAAGAGATCTGAATCTGGAAGGGACAGAGAACTTCAAGTTCCATGCAAGTTCTCAATATTCAGGGACTATGTTTCACTTACATCATATCTGCTTCAGCTAAATCACCAAAGGCTGTTGAACCCATCTTGACATAGGCTGTCTCTTATGAAAGCTTTTTAAGAACCAGAAAAAACTTAAGCAGCATTTCCATATAATGTAATTTAAGAATTGTCTGTTTAGAAAACAGTAATGTATGGTGCATTTACTTGAAAGGTTTTAAAACTACAAGAGCATAACCAGAAAATGAATTCCAGAACATATGCTTCATAGAATTTTGAATTTCTTGCTTAAATGTAAGTTCTGCATTATCAAATGCTCTGTTAATATCAAAGGGAGAGAATAAAACCCTAAGTACTTTTAGATTCTACAAAGGCAGCTACCACTTTTCTACATGAATATCTTACTTTTTCTTTGTCTCGCTCTGAACACTTTATCATACAGCCAGAGGAGGCAGAGCACTAGGTGGGAGAAGACACAAGGCTCTCCCTCTTCTCAAGGTTACCTTATGTGGTTTTGTATCTAAGAATCACTAGATATCATGCATCAACATCACTGGGAGAAAATACTGGAACCTAAAGTTTTCTCTTGCAAAGAATCAGGTTGGAAAACCAAGCTCTGTTGTCTGTTCTTGTTTTGTTCTCAGCTTTGTATTCCATTCTGCAAGGACCATGGATGAACAGCACAGCTAAAAGTAAACTAAATCTGCCCAGGCTCTGTAACAAGGCAGCACTCTCCAGGATGGGGAAAAATGTAGCCATTAAATTCTTCAAGCACCAGAGAGAATTGAACAGAGCTCTCTTAGCCCCTGGACAAGTACTAGAGGGTATGGAAGAGAACCTTCTGTCCAGCTTTTTGGATGAATTGATTTCTTGATGTGTTTCACCTTTTCTTCATGCATCACTTACAACAGTGACTGAGATGCTGATCCACTCCATCTGTGAGCACCAGACATTTATAGGAGAAGATTTCTGAGTAACAGACCAAACTGGAAGGCAGCACCTCGGCACATGCAGAAGCAGACCTCAGGCAAGCTGGGAATCTGCTGACTTTGGCTGCCAGGCAGAACTGTTGTCTTCTTAGATACTGGATCTTAAATTAGATGTCTACATTCTGCTGTCAAGTGAAACTTCAATATGTGAACACCTTTGGGAACTTTGGGAAAAGATTCCCCCTCTGTGCTGTCTTTGCTATTGCTTGTTATCTCACACAGCTAACAATTTTTCCTTAGGTAGCTCCATTCTTACAAGCTACTCGGAAATACAAAACAGGATGCTTTTTATGCAAGTCTGAAGGTTGGTTCTGTGGGAATTTGAAACTACAAGCTGATTTGAAATCGTGAGGCAGTGCTAGAGACACTACACTGTGAGAGATTGAAAATCTGGACCTATCACAAACAATTCAATGGAAATAACCTCTAAATGACGGTCTAAAATGTGACTGGTTATTTTCTTACCATGTGCTTATTATTCTAAGAATACTCCAAACATGACAAAGTAATGTGTTTTGTATCAGCATCTGTGGAAATGTTTGAGTATTTATTAACCCTTGATTAGTTGCTGAACTCTTTGGCCGCCTTTTATAAATATTTTTTTTAATTTATATTCACAACTTGCTACCATACTACTAAAGTGTTAAGAAGGTGAAAACTTTCACACTACAGCTATGTCAGATGTTACAGAAACAGCAGGTTTGCAAAGCCTGAAGTAGCCTCAGGGAAGCTGTTCAGTACTTTGCAGAATATTGGGGCTCTACTGACTTTGCTCCTAACCTGTACTCTGCTGTCTTCCGTGACTAAAGTAAACAGGCTTGTATGTCACAGTTCAAGTAACCAATCATAAAGAAATGTCACAGGAGTACAAATTTTCTTTATAAGTGTTTGCTAAAGTCCCTCAAATTACTGAGAGACCAATCTGCTGATTTAAACACATATTTTATAGAATTACTTTTAAGAAATAGGCTATTTTTCCCCCTAAGGATTTTAAACCACCAAACTTTTCAATTACTTTTGCCAGTTTAAAACAAAGTCTTGCTTTAAAAGACATTATGAAAGTTTAAAATAAAATTTCTAACTTTCACAGAGTTAACATATCTCAGATTACTTAACTGCAACCTGATCCAAAATACTAAATTCGAACACGGTATTATTTATGCAAGGGGAGATTAGTTAATTTAAGATGCTTAACTAAATCTCTATATACTACAGTCCTATACAACTTTCTCACTCTCCTGGAGTTACAGTCAGTCCCTTTGAAGTTTTGCTTCAAGGAGAAAACAAGAATGTTGAAACACTGCTGTTAGGCATGAGGTGGACAGATTTGATGCACTAATATTTTTTAAATATACCAAAAATAAAGTTCTTTCACAAGCCAGAGCTTTTATTTACTTATGAATCAAACATACCAAATAATTCTCATCTTGAAAGGCATAGTGCAATGTAGTAATCCACTGACAATCTCCATTCACCAAGACATTTCTCTCCTCTCGGAAGCAAGCTGCCTAAAGGAAGAGAGGGGGAGAAAAGCCATTGTCAACATCAACAAGCAGTTTTCACAGGATGAATATATATGGATGTTTTATGGGATTATTTCAAATTACTGAACAGAGATCTCTATTCATTGGAATTCAGTCTACACAAGTGACATGCCAGGGAATCTCTGCAGGTTTTAGTTAGGCATTCAGTCACTCTAATCCTGACTGCGACTTTATAAAATAAAACCAAACCAAAAAAACCCAAATCAAATGAGAAAAACCCCACCAACCTCCCCTTCCCTCCACTAGATCTCAAGAAACTCCATACCAACACACAATACCCCCCAACACCAAAAAGCCCACAATCCAATTCAAGTAAAAGCTAAATCTTTGTTTTACAAAGCATTTTTAAAAGTCAGAAAATAATAACTTGTCACTACCATCTGCAGTAGAAAGATAATGGCTCTAGCAAAGTACATCTGATTCTTCTGATAAAGACCTTTATGAAAACAGTTTCATGCATACTTTTATTACATTACAGTCCCAGTCCAGACACTGCTAAAAACACTAAGGGAAATAGATTTTACTATTACTGTCTTATCTTTGTCCAGAATAATACATTTCATTTTCAATAATCTTGCTTCTACTTCAAACAGCACACTGCAACACTTCATAGGAGCAAGCTCTGTGTAACAGGTTTTCTCAGCATCTTTACATAAAACCAACTTTCATAAACTTCAAGCGAGTTCTCCCCAATAAAAATATATTAATGTTTTTATTGGATCAGAACGATCATGAAACAGACCCTGGGACTCTTCTACTACTCTCAATCCAGAGAGGCATTATCAGGATATTTGACAGCTACAGATTGAAGTGTTTAGATTCTAGAAAATAACTCAATTTTTTTTTGGTCCTTGCCACTTCTTCAGATCTCTCAGAAAATGTACTGTGAGAATGTGCCTGGGAAGCCCAAGCCTTACCATATACTGAATGCACCTTACAAATGTATCTCCAACTACTTTCCCCTCAAAGGAAGCAAAATTCAATCTACAATTTTATTGAAGAAGACCATGCTGTGGTCACATTGTAAATTAGTAATCACTGGTGCAAAGAGAAGTAAATTGTAATTAAATGCCAGCTGAGTGGTTTAACGGTTTATGAATGCAAGGCCAAAGTAGCAGTCTGCAAAAAAGGCTGGCAGCTACAACAGCTCCAAGTAATCCTATCCCCTTCCCACAGCACCAGAGCATTGCACTTCTCAGCTCTCCTGGCACCATGATGTGAGCAGGCTGCCAACACAGAAAACTAGTTTGTTTATTTTTGAAGACATCAGTCCCTTGATCCAGTTCACTGTGCAACCTCAAATAGCGAGGGAATGTTATGAACACTGAAAACCCGGTAATGCTGCTGAACACTGCATCATGAATTCAGAGCATAAGATTCTCCTTCTCTGCTTACACTAGCTTAAAAGGCCTTGAGACATGGCTTGAAAAAGCATGACAGGCTACCTAATCAGCCAGTCAGGACTTATTTGGAATTGTCAACAGTAATACACTAATGACTATGTATTTTGCTGTGAGAACAATGAATACAAATGGTGCTTATCAACATAAATGGCATGCCTATTTTTGCTTCCAACCCATTTATGGATGTCAGGTGATATTCACTAACCTTTCCTTTATTTTAGTGGCTTGCAACTATATGGGGTTTTTTTCTTGCAGCTAGTACATGAATAAGCAGTATTTTGCTAACTTCTTGCTACGTTTTATGTCATGCACAACAAATATAAACCAGTGTAACAACATGCTTCTTAACCCACTAATAATAATAATAATCATAATAATAGGTGAGGTGGGTAAATAAAATATTTGAAGTATGCTTTTTCAGTGGAACTCTCCATTTAAGAGGCTTGCGGGCTTAATTTTAAAAACGAAGAGGTTTTACCACATTTGGGAAATTTTTAACACCTAGATATTGCATGAACTTGATATGCAGGCTGTAATGTCCTGCTTATCCAGAAAAGCCAAATCAAGCAAGCAAACTGATCAGGAAAAGACAAAGCAGTCCTGCGGAGAAGACAGCTCCTTTATTGTCCTTTGTAGATGGGGAAAATCAGCAGAGACAAAATTTTTTTGACTGTTACTTTTCCTAAGTTTGTGCTGGGAAAACTACTGTTCATTATACATCCTTCATGCCTGCCTGAGAGGATAAGACAAGTTAGTTGCATGATTAGAATACAATTTGTAAACAGCTGTCTTCTCTGCATGCAAAAGCTGCATCGACTTAGGCCACTTAATGAAATCACTTTAAAAATTACTGAAGTAAGGCAGCATAGCTGTATTTCCATTAGAGTTTAGAAGACCACTGCAAATATTTGTGTTTAAAATAATTCTATACTGACCAATGAATTAACACAGCTGAAATTGGCATAGAAAAGGCACCAAATTTCCCTTTTACAGGGAAAGGCTTAATGCAGAACTGCTGATGCAGCACAGCCCAGGGTGTGAAATCTCCTGACAGCTCAAAGGAGAGCCGGGTGGCAGCGGCTGCTGCCGCCTCTAAAGAAGTGCACGGATGGATGGATGGACAGACTGTGACTAAATCAGGCAAAGGCAGTGCTGAAGAGGGGCTTAACCAGAGGGAGGAGATTTTGTCACAGGAAAAGGCCTGGCACTGACTCAGTGAAAGGAAGGGAGGGACTAGGAAGGGCAGGCTGGGGGGAGGAGGTGTCAGGAAGGGGACAGAAGAATGGGACAGGGAAGGGTTAGGAAGCTCAGACCTCAGCAAAGCCACTATTGCTTGCCCCTTAACAGAACTGCTACAAGTCCTGATGCAATACATGTCTTTTCTCTTCAAATCTGTTGCTCATTTATCTGCTAACTTACATAATATTATGTATGTGCCATAAGGTTTTCCTCTCCCATGGAGGAGTATGTATCCTAGAAATACCTATCCTAGAAAGCCTCTTCCCACTGTGCATTCTTAGTATTCTCCTAATGTGTGAAGTACTCATTCGCCTTTACATTTACATAATTTGTTGTGACAATGTACACTTCCTTTTGCCAAAACACCCCTTCTTAAACAGATTTACCTTCTTAACACATTTTGTTTTATGGTCTGAATCTCATTCCAAAATATTTAGTTATAGTTTTACTAGCTATATAAATCCTGTTTCAAATGGTAGGATGTAAAGCTCCTTATGCTTTCTGAATGGAAGAGAAGAAAGACCTTTTTCATAACATTTTTGTATACAGCTGTGAATGTCATAGTAGCACCAATCTCAGCTTTCATGTAGTCTTTAACTTGCCTTTACTGTAAACAAAAATCTGGCCAATAAATTCAGGGTAAGAACTAGGGCAGACTGTCTGGTAAATGAATACACAGTAATGCTGAGAACAACAGATGCCTGGAAGGGACTGTCAGACTTGATTGCATTAAAACAGCTTAAGGAAAAAAAAAAGAGAAAAGAACGAAGCTCCTATGCTCATGAAATAATACTTCTTAATCTGGAAGAGCTTCAATGTAATCTTCCTAATGTCATTTTAAAAATTCTATGTGTTAAAAAATCATATTACTTACCTCTGCCCTTTTAAGCATTTCCCATTTATTTAGAATTTTCATTGCATAAATGCGCTCTGTACACTTCATTTTAACAACTGCAACCTGAAAAATTAAGATATCTTTAACAGGAGCATAGTCAGAAAAATACAATATTTCAA
Organism: Chloebia gouldiae; assembly: GCA_003676055.1. NCBI lineage: Eukaryota > Metazoa > Chordata > Aves > Passeriformes > Passeridae > Chloebia > Chloebia gouldiae. The sequence goes on along the minus strand of QUSF01000004.1, from coordinate 5,257,164 downwards.
GAGATCAATACTCACACAAAAGCATGGTCAGAGAAATACAGTTTTCAAACAGTTTAAGCTTAATTTCACAAATCCATAAAATAAGTTACTAAGAAGTCATCAGTGAACAACTAGCACATTGATAAACTGCAATCTGAGTCTCTGCTCCTTCTGTATTCCTCCAACATCACTACTACTACTTGATGCACCCTGTGTGGTCAAGAGCTCATGATGAAGTACATGGGGGATGATACAGGAGGACCATGAAGCTTTTCATATGAAGATGTGCAGTAAAACTGCATTGTTTCCCAAGAACAAGTGTGGCTTGTTGTAGTCATGCCTGCAGCCAGTGGGGCAACATTTAAAAGGGCAGCCTGAGAAAACAAGAAAGGCTGCTGTCAATAGAAATACACTACATTTGACTAATTTGCTTTCACATTTCAGGTCTCAGAAACTTGAAAGATATTTGCAAATTAGCATGCTTTCGTGTACCTTATGCAGATATTTTAAAAGAAAAAATATTCATTTATTTAGTCACCATTTTGCTTACAGCATTTTACTATGCATGCTGTGTATTAGACTTGCTTACACTGATCTATTATAAACAGTAGTTCTGCACACAGCTGTAAATGGAGGAAAAAAAACAAGAATACAAAAACTTCAAGGCTTAGGAATGCAAAGACTTTATTTTGACCAAGAAAATGTATAGTCATCGACCAAAGTCAATATATTCTTAAAGACCAAAAACTAATTATTCTTGTGGTAATGCCATAATTTCCACAAAGTTCTTCCAGTTAGCAAAAGAAAAACAGGCATCATGACTAACACAGCAACATTTTCTCAGGACTATACATGGACTGCTTAAATATTTCTACTGCTATTTCTATTGCTTCTCAGCTCATCTCTATTTTAGAAGCAGAAAACCAACCAGCTTTCACTGCTTCCAACACAGCTCTTGAATAGCCGTGTGAAAAGGAATGACATCACCTCTCCTCTTCTGTTGTTTAAAAACTCCTATCTAGAAAGGATTCAGCTACAGCAGCTTTAAGAAGCTGCTGACTATAAAAAAGGTTGGAACAGTGCATGAAGCAGAGCAACATTATAAAAAGTCTTAAGTCTTGAGGAAGGAAGAGGGAAATGTATTATCACCCTGCACCTTAGCAGTAAAGAAGTTACAAATGAGGGGCAGGGAAGCTACTGCTTCTCAAGTAACACAGTAGGAAATTCACATTTACACAGATATCTCAGCCTGCAGGTACACAGCTCAGCCCTCCACTCATCAGGTCACATAGCAGGTGACAGACAGCACCGTGTACACACCTGCACAGCCATGTAACAGGCACAGCTCTGAAAAAAGGTACCCACTGCAGGAATGACATGGGAATCTGGCCCTGGACATAGCTGGGAAAGGCAAAGCACTAAGAAGCAGCTTCTCTAAGTGAAGTAGAATATCCAGAGCTACATTACAATCCCAGTGTCTCCTGACCTACAAACACCTCCCAAAGACACTGCTCATGCTGCAGGGGAAAGATGAGCAAGACAAGAAAGTCTCAAACCAAACACAAGAGGTTCCTTGGCACATATGAAACCGTTCAACCGACCTTCTGTAATGGCCTTAAATGTAAACAGCCTTGTTCCTCTTTTCATCACAGCTAAAAGTCATTGTAAAAACCTCTCTCCATGTACTTAATTGGGTCATTAACCTGATCCAGCTGAAGGCACACTCTAAGTCAAACAGTGCATTAAAAGCTTTTGAGAAACTGCAAGATGCTGACATTACCCACTACACTTTTTAAACTGTTCCAGAGAGAATATGGTGACTCAGGAAATACCTATACCTCCAGTGCAGGGACAGGGACAGAGGAGCACCGAGGTTACCTGCTGCAAAGGAGAGGTTACCTGCTGCAGAGGAATGAACCAACACTGCAGCAGATGCAATTTGCAAGCGTAGCTCTGTGAGCCCTGGTGTAGCACCATTCAAGTTTCATAACACCACAACACCAGAACTGCTCAATACAGTGCACAAATCAGAACCCAGATAGGCATCTACTGCACTTCATCTAAGGCCATCACTGTCCAAAGGCATTGCAGGATATCACAAATTTGGAGCATGCTCAACTGCTGAGGAACGATAGAAGCCTGGCAGCATGGAGGGCAGGCACAGCTGAGATGTGTCAATGTTAGAACAAAGTGGCAAATGAAACAGGCCTGGAAAAAGAAGAAAGGAAAAGAAGAAAGGATGCCAAGTCTGTAGGACTTATTTAGCAATTCCCCAGTCACTAACTATATTAGTGCTATTTATTTTCAACTGAAAAGACTGCTTTAAAAAGGCCAATTTAAAATTTCTGGAGGAAGATAATTGTCTTCTGTGGAAGAAAAAGTATAGTTCATAAAAAGAAAGCTAACTCATATTTTCACATTAAGTGGTTACCAAGTTATGGCACCAGTAAACACACTGCTGCTTTAGTTGTAAGGGTGAGAGTAGGACAGCTTCTCATTGAACCACATAGCAAATCAGGTAATTCCCCATGAATTTTATCTCTGGAAAGAAATCTTAGGACTGCTTAACATATCTCACAAAACTGACAGAATTTTTGCCAGACTAGACTTGACTCCTCAACCAATTCAAATAATTTGGATTTTTTTAAAAGAAAACAAATAGAAAAACATAACCCAAGCTTTATTGATATTTGAACTGAAACAGGGAAGCACAAATAAAATAATGCCCTGATAAACTCAGTGCTATTATACGGAAGAATACCATAACAATATTGGAAAAGATCCTTTCTTCCATAAAATACCTCAGCATTTCCTTGAATTACGTTTCTTTTACATTCTTCATCAGGTGGCAGCATTTCTAAGTTTATTTTTGTCATATAATGCTTTGTCTCCTTCTGAGATGTTGCTGTAGAGTTGTTTTTTCTTACTTTTATATTAATTCTTCCTTCTCTGGCATACCTCAAATTCAGTTACAATAACCACACTGACCACTTTGCGAGATCAAACAGAGGCCTCTTATACTGCAGTTGTGCTAAGCATGCAAGATGTCTGGTTTTAAATATGATGGTTTTTATCCTACATACTGATCCACCACATCTACTAACCTAAGGGAAAACCATTCAGTTGGTGTTCAGAGGTATTGCAAAGGACACAGATTTGTACACTGCTACAAATGCCTGCTTTAAGAACGAAAGCATTGATTCTGTCTTCAGAGTTTAAAAGTCTACTGGCTGAACATATGCTCATGTTATGCACAGACTAGGATTTAATAGTCACTCTCCATTTCTAATCCTAATACAATTTACACTGTATTAGAAGTTAAAAAAAAAGTATGCTAAGAATAATGAAAGGAAAATATGTACAAGCAGAGGTATGATAAAACAGCTTCGCAAGAAGAAGATTTAATAACCTAAAATATTCCAGGTCTGGAAGAGGTAACAGCTATGACAGACAGGAAACCATGAATGTCATGGAGAACATGAACAGAAAACAATAATTTGCCGTTTCTCATAACACAGGTATTGAAAAAAAGGTAAGAAGATTAAGGAAATATTATTGTCACAAAAAAAGTTCTGGAACTCAGCCACAGGCTGCTGTGGCCACCTAAGTATTCAAAAAGTATTTAAATACAGACATGCTTAATACCTGAGTAACACACACTGCAGTGTGGGCATCAGTGACTGCTGACCCCCGAGTGAGAGGGGTGGGCTGGGGAGTCCCTGAACCCGCAGCCACTGGAAACTGTCAGGATTCAGCTTCGCTCTGTTCTTGAGTTTCTTTCCTACACCTCTCTACCTCAAAGGGGTGGGACATGGGCTAACCAATCCACACACCTTTGGCCCAGAACTACCACCTTTAATACCTGTGTCAAACTAAGGAAATTACTTATTCCCAATTTGCATCTCATAATGCCAGGCTGGAATGCAGAATCAGGGGGCCAAATGCTCAACAATCACAAAGTAGCCTGGTAGATATTTAGGTGATTCTGTTTTATAAGTCTTAAAAATGTGACAAGAAAAAATTACAGGTGCAAGGGTTCCCCCACCACTGCAACCCCCCTTCCAGTCTGTATGGATTGATTACCATCTGATTTGATTAGCATCACCATGACTTGTCATGCTCAAGACTGAGGCAACAAGAAACTGCAATAAATCTCAAGTATATTTCCCTAAGGATTTCAGAAAGCCTAATGAATGCTAGTGCCTTTACTTCAACCAACTTTCAACATATTTACATAAAAAACAATGTATGACAAGTGGGGCTAAAGCATAACTATTTACAGTAACTACAAGCCACAACACCCCATCAGATTGCTATTGCTTCTGCCAACCATTTCCTTGCCATATTTTGTGTCTCAAAGCTCTGTTTCCCTTGTAGTGCAATAAAATAAAATAAAGAACCAATATGGCTAAAGTAGCTTTCTAGACTTCAGCAGGAGTTAGTATTTTGCCTCTTTAATTGTTTTATAGGAGTATTTTGCTATGTTTTGACCTTCAAAACCCACTCAATACTGACATTTAGGGCTGCACACTGCAAAGCCATCCCAGGCCAAGTTCCACCTTTCCCAGTGTTCCAATGAAATCTACAGGGCGCAAATTTGAGCCAAATAATCCTCTACAGACAAGAGAGAACTTCCCAGCACTGTACTGTGCCCTCTGAGTGACATGATCAGCATCAGTAAGCAGCATCAAGTTACAAATTTTCTTTTATGTAAATGGTAAGTATGGTGCAATAAAGTGCAGAAATCATTTAAATAAAAGATTGGCTTTCCAGAAAACAATTAAGACAGTTAACAAATACTTCTTAAAAATCGTGCTGGCATCAATTTCAAAGCAATGACAAAAAAAAATCACTAGGACACTATTCATGCTCATGACACCTTAAACTTTCAGGTAAAACTTATCTTTAAGGACTGGACTTACAGAAATAAGGTAAAACCCAACTGCAGAATGTTCAAGGCTGAAGAGGAACACAGACATATAGGTGATAATACTTGTGCAAACAGCTCATAATGGCAGGTAGTTAAGAAAAAAGGCAAACTGAATCTGGAATACACAGGCAGATACACACCACCGGGGATGGGTAAACATTACTGCCTTGCAATACAAACTCACTGGAAACTCCACACACAGCCACACCTCATAAAAAAAACCTTCATCTGGACCAGGTGTGAGAGAGGATGACTGAGGTGATCAAGAAACTAAAGAGCCTCCCATGCTAGTGCGAGAATAGAAAAGCCTTATTTGCTAAAAAAAGAAAAAATAAAATGTACATTATTTTTATTATTCAAAGCCAGGGTGGATGGGGTTCTGACCAACCTGGTCTAGTGAAAGGTGTCCCTGGCCCATGGCAGAGGGGCTGGAACAAGATGATCTTTAAAGACCCTTCAAACCTAAACCATTCTATGATTTTATCGAAAAATAAAATTGGAAGGAAGGGCATCAATAAAAGTGGATGATAAAAGATCTCCTTAGTGTAACAGACAATAAAATTACATGGATAAAACAATGTAAAATACCATGAATTAACCTTTGATGGGAACTTGGAAAGGTTTTAGACATTTGAGGAGAGATTTTAGTCAAGCCTTTCAACTGGGAGAAGAGACAAAATATCATTTCAGATGTAAACAATTTACCCATAATGTCTTATTACCAGATTTATAATTTAATATTACATTCATTTCCTTTGGCTAAAGCATGTTTATGCCACATTTACTCTACTGTTTCTGTCTCATGCTATTGATACCCTGCACACCAGCTACTGCAAAAACACTGCAGCAACTACTTTATCCTCCTGACACTTTGAGATAGGAAAAAGGATTTGATATAGAGCTCATTAGTTTTAATACTGCATCTTTGAGGAAAAACTGGTCTGGGCTGCTCTATCAGTTTTTTTAATGTCTATTTTACATATAAATTTAAAAACCAGTGTCTTTTGAGAGCGTTCATATGCCATGGTGCAGATTTCCAAAGCAAAATCAGATTTTTTTGAGCATGCAGTGTATAGCTTCACGCTGTGCAAATAAGAAATCCCTTACAAGTCCCAGCCAGAAAGACACTGCAGAAGAAGAATTAAGGCTCCAAATAGCACCTAAGCTGTTCCTCAGGACCGGGGGGATTGCAGAGACAAATGTCTGCTCCCACAGCAGCACCACAATGAACTGTGTGTGTCTCCAGCTCCTTGCAACCTGCCTGTCTCCATAGTTACTTGGTGCTGCCACACAAACACACACGGAGCTGGGGAGGACTGAGATAGCAACCAGCTCTTTTGAAGCATTTTCAGAACAAAGCAGTTTCTTTCTTCATCCATTTCCACAGCGGAAAATAGCTTGCTTTGATTTAATTTTCTTTTTTCATGAAGAGCATATTAAGGAAAAGCAGGGCTAATTAAATACTTCTTTTGCATCGTATTCTGAATGCCTAGACTCTTTGAATTGTTGAATGAAAAGTGTCACATGTGCTGTACAATACTTTGGAATTCTGTAATCTACAGTGTAGGAAGGTACAGTCCCTGCTGGGCACCTAACGGCAACCACCAAAGCTTCTGAATAGGTGAGACAGCTTTAATTGCAGTCCATAGGCTCCCTGTGCCCCAGGTTAATTTCTAGAAGTACATCAAAACACTGAACTCGGTACCCTACAGCTGTGATTTCCAGGTGGAAAGGGCACAAAGAGCTCTGCCTCTCACTGCCAAGCACGACTGACCGCGGGAAGCTCAGGTTTTCCATATTCACTCCTGACCCTCACTGCAACCTCAGCCAGTACCTCATTAGAAATCACATCAGTGATCAGAACCTGGGGTACACAGGGGATCAGCCTTATTCTCTCTCAGCCATTATTTTCTTCTGGAAACACATTTTTCTGTCTGTCGATCCCAGCTGAGACTGTGACTAAGCATCCCGAGTTGAGGTGACGTATTATTACCGAACACTACACAGATCAAGTCTGTACACAACAGCATTTACATGAGAATCCATTTCTAATCCATCCAGAACAGTAATACTTAGGTGGGGCACATTAAGAGTTTTAGTTATTTTTGTGCTAAGCAAGACCAAGCAGTTCCACCCTTCTGCTGGAACCACAGTAAGTATTGCTCATTCAAGAAATCCTTGCTAACAAACAAGGGAAGGAAGACAATTGTTTCAGTCCCACGCTGCCAAATTTCCAGGAGGTGTCAGCCACGTTATACAATCCAAGTTCTCAAACAAGGTACATTTTGATTCATTCTTCCTTCAACAACTGCTCTTTGACTGGAGTGTGTTGATATACAGCAGTGTGCCTAAATGGTCTTTTACACAAAATGAGGACATGTGACCTTAAACAGGCACATAACTGGGGACAGATGAAGCTTGCAAAGAAGCACATGCAAATGTTTAGAGCTGCAGTACCCATATACAGTGTCCTCTTCCTATCCCTCTCAGCCTGCTGTAAGCACAATTGCTCCCAGCTTGTTTGGCATGTGCAGCCAAACACCAAGCACACAGAAAGCACTTCTCAGGCTGGCCTGAGTTTCCCAGGTAAGCACAATCCCACCAAGCACAGGTTCTCAGGACATAATTTCATTTCAAGTAACGGTCCATGGTGTTTCTACATGAAAGAAATAGTCAGGCACAGGCAAACTTCAAACCACAGCTTGACTGCTTTTTGGTTTCTTTGTTGTTTTGGTGTGGTTTTCCAAAGGCTGAAAATATGAAAGAGTTTTGCATTCTATGCTGATATTCCTTAAATCTCCTAAAGACTGTATTTTCACTTCTGTGTAGTTTGCAAAAGTGATTTTCACTCTTGTGTACTTTGTGTGTTTTCTGTGTAGTTTCACAAAATACTTCATGCTACACAAGATACTATTTCTTGTCTACAAATACAGACTTCTGCAGTCATCGAAACAAGAATTAAGATAACAGAAAACCATTTTACTTCTGAATTTATTTCAGGGGGCTTTTCACTTATTATTAGTTTTGTTCCTTGTGGAGGTTGTCCCTCTGTACACGAGTTACCTGCCTGTATGACCTAGAAAATGAAAAACTGAAAGTAACACTGGGGTACTCATGAAAATGTTCCACCCAGCTGGGTATATATCCAGGCAAATATAGCCTAGGAGATGAGGAAGAACCATGAGTACTTTATCCCCCTTCTAGCATTTCAAATTATAAGCATTTCTAACTGTCACACACTCAAATAACATTTAAATTTTTTCTTCCCAACTATGAAACTTCTGAAAAAAATAAATTATGTTCTCAAGCTAGTGACTTCCTCAGTCAGGGCCTTACATGCTGCGATAAGGAATATTCAGGCATTCAGTTCACCCTGACTGCAAAGTGGCTGGCTTCCTTTAAGTGAAAGAAGAAGTCCAGGTGGCTACAGAGGAAATCTCTAGTCTCTAAGATAGACTGTTTCTCTCCTAGCATAATAATGAGAATTTAAGAAACATTTTTCTTTTGCTTTCTCAGAACATGCCATGCTACAAGAACTTTCGTTCATGTGGTTTTCCATTGGGCTTTATTCTCATATTGCTGGAAAGGGTGTAAAGAACAAAGCTGAGCTCTGCAGAGGAGAAAGAAAGAAAGAAAGAAAAAGGTACTGACATGCCAATACAGATGTATTCTGGTGATTGTATCAATCTGCCTGAGATACTGATTTTGCAGTTGTGTTTACAAGGATAAGCTCACATGTGCTCTCAATCCTCTCTTTGGTCAAAAACCACGTTTCCTTCCTTGGCTTACATCTTTTCTGGCAAAAATTGACGACTGGTCCTGACTAATAACTAATCTCATGCTTTTATTTTGTTTGAACTATATTTCTTCAAAGCTACTGATTTATGCAAAAGTTCTTTGGGAAGAATAAAGCCCCTGGCATTCTCCAAAAAATCCAAAGAAGCTAAACTGAGAAGAACGGAATGTAATTTTCATCCTTTTTGAAGCCTACCTTGTTTAGCTGTTTAGTATTTAAACTACTTCATTCTAACAGGAATATATTTAGTTTAATTCTGATTAATTTCTTTATACATTTAAATAAACATTTTATAGCCATTCTTAAAATGTATTTTTAGCACATAAAGTCTATCAAGCAATTTCCAACATAGTTCTCATGTATGTATGAAAGAAAGTATTATTAAAAATTACTCACAGCTCCTCCATTCAGTTTTCTCAAGTGTTGTTTTATACAAGATGCCACCACTTCCTTTCAAGAAACTATTTCAATTTCTTATTATGGAATGTCAACCTATAAAATCTGCCAGTTATACTGGTGTGGTATACTCAAGGGTCAAAGGATTCTTTCATAAGCAAAAAGCACAACATATTCTGTGGCAAGAGGGATTAAAGTATAATGAACTTAAAATGAATGATTCCTGTATTGTCTAAACTGATCGAAAGTTTCAAGCTGCTGCAACTATAAACTAAAACTTTTCTAGGTTAGAGATGAACAAGATGTGATATTGACAGGTAAGTGACACCACTGACTCTGTGAGCGCTCACAGCTCCAACAGAAGGATGAAATTAAGATACTTTCTCATTTCACTTCTGTGAAATTTCATTTCCACTGGAGGGGATGGGATGGGATGGGTGAATTTATTTTGTAACATTCCATGCTTCTCCAAATGAAAGAGTATGAAACACATTGTTGATTCTGGCACTCCAAACACTATTAACACAAGTTTCCACTCAGCATTTGTATCTTTCATGCACTTTAAGACTTTGATCCAAAGCTAAGAAAGGTCATCCTAGCAAATATAAACTGAAGTCTCTTGAAATGCATATAAATACTTCATCTACTGTTGTACTGAGATTTCCAGCTGGTCAATTATTTAAGTAGAGAAGAGCATCTTTTGAAAAAGAACAGAACAAGTACTATGGAAAACAAGCCTTCCTTGAATATTATACTGTGGGAAGGCATTCCCAACACTGACTCCATCTGCAAGTCACTATAAAGGTTCCCATTCTTGATAGCCAAAGCAATCACCAGTCTAGTTCTGAAAAGATCCAGAAACCTTTTCTAATCCTGCCAAAAGACAAAATGCCAAAATGCTAATCTAAAATTCTTTAGATATCAGTGGTCACAGCCACTATAGCAAGTCATTTGGCACGGCAAGAGCAGAACAACATCAAAGCATCCTCTGCTGAGCCTTCCCATCTATACTGTATACAGCTCAGGAATTTTGCTCCAGACTGTATCTAGCCTGATTTCCTGGACCAAACATGCTTTGAAGCTGTTAGGAGAGTCAAACCCTGTGATTGATTCTTATGCGCTCCTTGGATCCAAAAGGCCATTTGGTGCACACCTGGAATGGAGGTTCTGCTTAGTTTCCTCCAGAAGAAACCCAGGTCATGGAGAGTAAAATCCTTATGCAGTAGGTGGGGGCATTGTCTTCAAAACTGTGCCACTCCTTTGAACCAAAACCCTAACAGAGAGGCAGACAGGTACCCACTACTGTCTTGATTCTTTAGGCCTTTTATCTACTTAAGAACCTTCCTCCTTAGACATCTTTTCTGAACTGAGTTTGTAGCTCTCAGTCCTCCCTTAAGACTAACCAATATTTTTCCAATTATTGCTTTTTCCTGACAAACTTTTTATAGTAACTTTTTTTCTCTAAAATTCATGTTCAAATAATACTCAAGTGAATCCCTGAAATGAAAGAAGTTATTTTCATGCAGTATTTCCATTACTCTCAGATATCACTTCCTTTTTTGCAACAAATATTGCACTCATCAAGTTCAAAAGTGAACTTCTCTCTTACAGGGCAAGCCGTTATTGTTAATCTGGACATTTTATTAAAATGCTCCACTTCCTTCAGCAGCTGCGTTCATGATGACTACATATAAATTACATGTTAGTGCATGATTAGATGATGGTACACATAAAGAGATACTCTTGAGACATTAATTTCTGTCTTAGGTGCCCACTTTTCTCAAAAGCAGTTTCTGAAGTAGCTTAAAATTATATGGATATAAAGTCATTACATCACCCACTACCAAGTGCATATGCACATGGAAACCTCCTTGTTTTCTGAACCCAGGTCAAGTAGGGTCCTGGTGTTCCTCTGGCTGCCCTCTGCTACCCCTGTCCCACATTCAAACCCTACATGAAAGAGTTTGAGGTGTCCAGAGCACACCATGCTTGGAAGGAATGCCTGGCATGGCAGAGTCCTGCTCTCTGTGGAGACAACAGGACATGGGGATCAGGAAGCTTCCCCTTAGCCACCGGCAGCTGAAGGTGCAGCTGAGTGCTCACGGGCTGAAGTGAGCCACTAACAGCAGTCTCTGTGTTTCACTTTAGTATGGCACTACTTCAAAAAAGTTTCCTGAAAGAAACAGAAGGGGTATTTACTTCTAGAAATTCTCTAGCTAATAATTTTGCTGACAGCTATGACTTTAGTTACCTGTTCTTAAATGCTGAAAAAGTTGTCTTTGAGGTCCTCCAGAAGCCTCGGGTATCCTGTGCCTGCTGTCTGTGAATGCTTTTGCCAGTGGCAAGCCCTACCAGGCTTGTGTGATTGATGAGACTTTCTCATCAAATATATTAAGAAGTTAAGCTTCAGTCCAGGGTCCTGGGACTGGCGAGAGTCCTCAAAACACAAGGCGTTCCTATCATCCCAGCATGATTCAACTTGCTGTCCAATAAACAGATCCAGCAGCCTTTGATCTTCAAAGATGACAGGGAACAGCCTTTGAGGCAGCCAAATGCGTCTTTCTGCATTACCAGATTGCTACAGAGACAGGCAGATGGGTGGAGCAGCCTCCACGCTCCTACCATAGAAGCAGCCCAGCTCTGTGTTGAATTAGAGCAGCAGTGAGCAGGACATATGGCAAGTGGGAGAAGAGATCCCAAATTCAGCTGTGCAGCTGCTAGGTGGGACCATCTCACTCATACACACATCCAAAAGACACTTGTTTGGCTACACTGAGGTCAGAAAGACAGTCACAGGAATGGCACACCTGGACACTGAATAACCTGTTTCAAAGGGACCTTGCATTAGGTGCCTAGCTATATCCCATATTTGGAAGTATTTTAGCACATCTCTGTGAAACTTTTGTCCTCAGGTCAACTGTAACAAGAAATCAGATGCACAAACTATGAAAATTTTATTACTGCAACTGAAAGTTAAAATCTCTTACCTCTCCAAATGCACCTCTTCCAATCACTTTTATAATTTCAAAGTCATCTCGGTGGAGTTGCATTTCCTTTACCAGTTTTGTAAATGGTTTTGCTGTTTAACAAAAGAAAAAGAAAAGTCAATTACAAAGAGAAATATCACAAGCCAACCCATAAACTGGAAGTCAAAAGTATTTGTTGCATACCCAGAGCAATAGCATATTTTCAACTATTAAAACTACAGAGAGGAAAAAAAGCTAATTATACTATTTAATTAACTATTAAAAAATTTTTAGAAGTTCAATCGCACAAATGGTTCTGCCTTGATGCTAGTAAGAATATAGAGCAAAGTGGTCTTTCAGAAGGATTTCCCTCCCTTTCTTTAGGGTTTTATGAATCAGTGAAGGACCATGTGAAAGAGAGAGCTCATTCATTACTGCTAAACCCTATGGACAATCTGTCCTACTGCAGGCACTAGATTAATTCTCTACTAAGTGGAGTGCAGCTTTACTTTTTATTATTTCAGCTAGTATCAGCTAAGGCTTTAACAACCCAATCTCAAGACACTGCTGTCTCTACTCAACAGCAGCGAAACCATTTCCCACAATCTGCGGCTAATTTAAGGTTTTTGCTTTGAACTATCTTTTCTGCTAAGCAACATTCACCAGATCTCAATTAGAGCAAATAGTGAAGGGCTAAAGTCTAAAAAGATGTCCAGTGATTAACTAACTTACACTTATTTATTTTGTTCTGGTGGTCCCACATTTCTCAAAATATTGGGTGGATAAATTCCACTATACCTGTAGATCCATCAGTTTTCTCCTCTCCGGTTCCCATTCAGAATACTTGATTTAGTTCTAGCATATCACAGCATGTAGATCGCTATTTAGACAGAATGTTAACAAACATTCAAGTTTGTTAACAAGTCACTACTGTGAAGACCAGATCAGTAACAAAAAAAGTGGTGTAAGTGCAAGCAAACTGCACAAGGATGAGTTTGCACAAGCACAGCAGCAGTTTACTCTTCAAACTAAGCACAAAAAGATTGCTGCTGTTCGCCTCCTCACAAATACTGTTAAGACTAAAAAGACCAAAGTTTTCCAATACATGCATTTTTCCCTATCTGCAACTGAATAAAACATCACAGAGCTACTACTTAAAATTCAGCCCAGACTTCTGTTTTACTTCACCTTACATTATGATTAAGCCAGTCAGTTATAAGCCAAACAGAAGTGTCACTACCTTAAAGGTGTATTTCAGATGTTAACACAAAGAATTCAAACCTTACAACCACACAGAGATACAGAAGTCTGAGCTGAAGACTGGAAATTTTCATTATGAAGTCTAAGCAAGAATGCCTGAAAACTTCTCAGCAAAAAAACGTGAACTGCTAAAATACTGAAGAAATAGCTGAAGAACAGTCATGCTGCTGCTTAGTATTTAGGAGGGTGTTACTGTAAAGACTTCCTCCAGAAGTAATAGCCCTTTCAGTCAGAGTTTCTTGTCTATCCAAAGTATGAAATTTAAAGAATGAGACACTATCAGATTTTCTGCTAGACTCCCTATTTTAGCTGGGCAGAAATGCCAAACACACTTTCCTCACCACAAGGTCACTGAGACTATTATCTCAAACCCAAAATAATTTCCACTGAACCTTCCCAGCACTACCACCTCAAACCAGTTAGAGATCTATACCAGTCCAGTCAGACACCTGTACAAGTACAGTACACAGCTGTCAGCAGTGGTATTATCAACTGTTTTGCAAGGTTCTCTCACCTCCTTCCCATCAGATGAATACAGATGGAGGAAACACACCTGCAGACAAGAAATAAACATGCAAGTTCCCCTGTTAAGGGTTTGCTATTACAGAATGCTGGTCATTGAACTAATTTTGCAGAACAACAGCTTCTGTTACTGAAGTTCATGGGGAAATGAAATCTAGTATTTATTTCTGGAGGACACCAACCCAATAATAACTTTTGTTTTAAATAGATAACAAATTTTAGCAATAATTCTACTAAGTAATTAGAATATCAAAACTAGTGAACCACAGAATGATCTGGGTTGGAAGGGACCTTTCAGATCATCTAGTTCCAAGCTCTCTGCTGTGGGCAAGCACACCTTCCACTACACCAGGTTGTTCAGAGTCCCATCTAACTCGGCCTTGAACACTTCCAGGGATGGAGCACCCACAACTTCTCTGGGCAATAAAATAATTGCTTTAAGTATTAGAAGCTCTGCTGCTGTAAATTGATCACAAGCAACTTTCAAAGCCAGGAGACACAAACCTAGTAAGTTCAAGCTGTCTTGCACACTCAAAAAAACCCAAACCCTTGTATCTTACATTTTTGCCGACTGGTGACAAAATATTTTATTATTTCATCTTCAACTTTCCCCACTTGGAAGTGCATCAAACTTCACACCATTAAAACTGGAATTCAGTTTAGAAATGCATAAAGTTGAGTAAGAGCAAGTTAATTTGATTAGTTTTGTATTTTAATATTAATAAATATGTATTGAGCCGAGCACATACTTAAGTTTCAGGAAACAGAAGAAAGACAAAAGGGCATTATTGCTATCTTTCTAGAAACTGTATACTTGAAGAAGGAAGGATGAGCAGCCCTCATTTTCTTGACCAAAATTTCTGATAAAATCTACAAGAGTCCTAGGTTGGTCCTGCTTTTTCCAACTCAATTGGTCAACTGAAGTACTAGTTAATAAAACTACTGCTTTAACATATATAAATTAAAAGAAATATTCACTCCTAGAAGGAAGGTACTGTCTTTACAAGCCATTTGTGCACTTAACTAATGTTTGCTTTTAGTATTCAGTAGGTGTTGGTGTTCAGAAATACTGCAGCTTCAGTGGTCTCTGTCTTAGAAAGCACCAACATGAACATCTGAACGTACAGAAAAATTTTAAACTTGGCAGGACTTCCCCTGAACTGGAAAAATTCAGAGTCTTTGTCAAGGCATCTAAGATTCCTTAAAAGTAAATATAACTCAAAAATAAAACTGAGTGTCAAAATAATCTAATGATCACAAAGACTGCAACAGCAGTTACAGAACAGATCAGAGCTCCGAGGAGGCAACAGGCCAGTAATTTAAACTGATATCTTTACTGGCATTTTGAAGTAGAACCCTGTTTATACCAGGATGCGAACTGCTGCATTTAAGTAGTTCACAATCCAATTGTGGAATTGGATTCCACAATTTCTATCTCTTAGTAAGTTAAATCAAAAAATATTTCCAGCTTGCATTCCTGAAGTTGTCCCAGGAGGCTGCTGTTCCTCAACTGCAAATATGCTGATCACTAGTATGCACAGAACTGGCAAAATTGAGTGAGGAGAACTTGCACCAAAAAGCATCAGCGACAGACTGTGTCCACTGTGCTTTCCAGAAAAATGCCAAGTGATTTATCACTACCTAACTGGTAAAAAGAAATACAGCTTTTCCCTTTGCATGACACTATTTGATAAACAGGGAACTCAAACCAAACTTATCTCCATATACTGGAATGAATAATTACTTTTTGATCCTAATACTGAAGGCAGAACTTATGATCTGGAGTTGATTTAATCCTTAATGAAAATATTTCATCCTGGCAAACCGAAGCATTAGCTATACTGGGGGTTTTGTTGGCAGTGATTACTGAATTTTGTTATATATACACACTGTTGTCAGGGTAACATTAGCTGCAAGTAATTGCAAGAGTTTGTTTATTCATGACTGTGAGGATGTAATAAGAATTTGGGATAGACATTTTATGAGCCGTATCTTTGTATGCACCATTGCCTTTTCTCTCAAGCTGATTTTGCATTACTGTACTTATGCTTGTTTGGAAGAAGGGTGTTTTCTATAATGCCAGGCAAGGAAAAACAACAAACCCAAACAACCAATTTTCAGAAGCCAATGTATGCTCTCAAGAAAATAATACAAAACAGTAACAGTTGATGTTTTGATTCATAATGAGAAGTGAAATGCCAGCATTGATTTCCTCATTGAAAACCAGGGTACATGTGAAAGACACAATTCTCCACACACCAATTCTATTCTGATCATATTCTCCTCTTCCACTGATAGATGAGATGAGAATATTTTATTTATGCAAAAAGAAAACATAAATTTTAGTAATTTGAAAACATAATTTAAATGTTTTACTCACAGGTAAATGGGTTTGTGAGTTAGGTTTGAGAGCTGGTACATCTACACTGCAGTCAATATCTATTATGCCAACTAATAGAAAATATTTGGAGGCAGTTTCAGAATGACTGAAAGCTGCAGGAAATGCCAGGGGAGATGATCTGACAGAGCAGACTGGGCACTCTGCACTGCTACCCCAGGAATGGGTACATGCTGGCTTCATATGTCAAATTTCCTCTCATTTCTGAAAGCAGGTCAGGGAAGAATGCCAGTGTTGTCAACATCACCCTCAAAAAATAATATGTCAACTCTTCCCACCTGCAATGTGGTTAAAAATTTTAAGTCTCAAGGTATGTTTTGAATTTCTAGTTTCTATTCTTATTCTGGATCATTCAATTTATGCAAATAATTTCCCATCTGGAATCACAAAACACCCTTACACTGCAATGGGCAAAAGACAACCCGCTGGATTATGATCACTGCAGCTTCAGTGGTGGAGTTACCCCAGGATTCTTATTTGAGGACTCGTCTGACATTTTGTTGGGCAGTACAGATTTCCAGAAATTCACAAAAATCACGTAGCTGAAGCTGCCAAATGTTCAAGAACACCTGATGTTTTGTACCATTGGCAGTGACAAGTTTTAAATAAATGTGACAATGGCAAGAAAATAATACAGACTCACAATTCAGGCTGAAAGGGACTAGCTGGTCTCTAATCCAATCTCCTGCTCAAATCACAGTCAATATTGATTTCAAACCAGGTTACTCATGGTTCTGCCTGGTCAGGTTTCAAAAACTTCCAAGCATGGAGATTCCATGGACTCTGTGGACAACCTATTCATACAACAAACTGCCTAAACCAGATAGTTTCATAGTTGGTGGTGTAAGTGATTTGGGGTTTAAGGCATTATATAACACAACAACAACATTCAGGTGGATCTACCCTGGAGGTATGTCCAAACTGTCTGGTCAGACACAAGTTCATCTACCACCATGCTCCCTTTATCTCCTCATTCCCTCTACAAAATATTGTGGTAGGAAACTATGTGAATTGCAAAATATTAATGTCAGGGAAAACAAAATGACGCAGATAACTGTCTGCGGAGCCATACTCCCAACCAGGCAGATCCAGTATTTTATTTAAGATGTTTTCTTTGGAGGAAGAACATGAAAGAGCAGCAAATTTTACCATTTCCCTCAGCCATCCCTCAACTTACATTCTAGAAATCAAGTAACTTGTGTGCCCTTTGTGCACCCTTTTCAAAGAAACAGCACTCCTATGATATTGCTACTAAAACAGCAGGCTGGCAGGTTTAACAAGTCAGTGCTTGTATACATGTCTTGGGAGATACCCACACCCAGGTAGCCCCAACCTGCTTACTAAGGTGATAAATGCCTCTTGCAACCCACACTTGAGTTTTAAAGAAGTACAATCCTCTTGTATCAGATTGTGAAATTTCCCCTGTATTTTAGAAATGCAAATTTTTTTTTTATTCTTCCATCCTATGCTGACTCTAGTTTTAATTTTTCCAAATATAGATCCTTGCTTCCCTTTTCCTGTGCTGGCCTGTTTCCTCTTACTGTCTACCTCCGTGAATGCTTTTTTTCAGTCTGGTTTCCTACGGAAATAAGGTATGTGTGATCACGCTGTTGGTATTCTGAAGCCATTCCTCTCACCCAGTACCTTTTGATCCCAATAAAGTCCCTTCATATCCCCTTTACCAAATTTCTCTGAAGCTGTCCAAAGATACAAAGTTGCTACAAGTTTTATATAAAAAATGGCAGTGAATAGGAGACACCCATGGTAACACCTCCCATAAGGGAAAGGCAGAAGCAGGAATAAAGCTTACCTGCTTAGCTGGCAGCCAGCACACACCCAGGTGCAAAGCAGACATACCTCACTGTCCACAGTCATGCAGGGACAGTGGGACAATGCTGCACAGAGAGGGAAGAAAGGAAGTGTGCAGCAGAAAAGAGAAGTTCATGCAGTGGGAAGGGCAGGTAGTTACTCCACTGAGCCTAGTAAAGTTGATAAATACAAACTTCACCAAAGTTCTGCTGTTTACAGGTCAAAGTGACACATTCTGTGTTCTGACACATTTGCTGCTGTACCTTTGACTTTTCTCATGCTCTCTCTCCTGTTTTTACAATATACATACACACACTTCACTTAATCTGTCTGCCTCTTGCCAATGATCCAGTTCTTCATCACTCATCAACATCCACTGGATCAATGTAGTGGTGCAAGATTCTTGGCTATCACTACAGTGAAACTCCAATGGCTTTAAAACCAGAGAAGCACAACCTGGTTAGCTCTTACAGTGCCTGCAGACCTTGCAGAACAGCCTGTTGCTATAACACTGCTGGACACCTGTCAGAATCCTCTTTATTCCCCAAACAAGGCCAGCTAGTTTTACATGGCTGGTACTGCTCTCTTATAACAGCATCACTGGCATTTACTAAAATGCCAGTAGAAACACATACATGAACACAATAGCAAGAAAGTCTGAGTCTTCTTGAGGTGGATTTTTCAAGAAAGAAGGTGGTAAGCATTTATTAAGTTAAATATCATATTGTTAGTCTTTATTTGGTATACAAATGCTTAAAAAGCCTTCAAGCTTTCTGAAGAACTGTTGCACAAAGGTATCCATTTGCAGCCAGTTATAGATTTTGCTTCATTTTATGAAAGTTTTCTGACATATGTAAAAGAGCATCTGAGCACCTTCAATCAGATACCGTGCTGACACTTAAAAGAACTATGAATGTGGTAACATTTGGATTCAACAATTACATACAAAGCCCCTCAAAGGCTTAAAAGGATAAAAACATCATCAATTTTAGGCATAAACCAAGTGTTTGTAGCTTCTGCATCTTGCTCCGTAACTGGCTTTACCAGTTACAGAAGAACTGATTCTGGCATTTGGAATTTGTACACTAATCTGAGATAACTGCATGGAAAATTTATCACCAAGCTAAAGGCTAATGGCATTGGGAAATGCTTTCAAGAAAACTATCAAGTAGTAGTTCCGATGTTGATCCTATTAGTGTTGCTAAATTTGCCAGCAGAAGAGCAAGGCATTTACCTCAAAACATCATCTGTGTTCACTGTTATTCTTTTTGTGCAACAGACCCCAAAAGCAAGTGCCACACAGAAGGACTCAATCAGCAGCAATATGCCAGCTTGCTGATGAATGTTACCACAAACACTTAACAGCTGGCTATCTGCCTGCCTGGCCCATTCAATGCTTTCCATGCTTACAATGAAAGGACATCCAAGATAATACTCAAGGATTGTACAGACAAGTACTGAGGAACACACAGATGATTTCCACAAGTCCAAGTGACAAAACACATTGCCAGTGTAACTCCTGCCAAGGCCACTGTGTGTCTTTGAGAGCTAAACAGAGGTGAGAAGAAGTAAGGGTTAGCTCACATACCCAAAGAAACACACCAAATGACTATTTACAGTACTCATATATACGAAAGACCTTTCTTTGTCAAAGGAAAAATAATAGGCAAAATAAAAACCACATGCCAATCAGACCATGGTGTCTGCTAGTACTACAAGGGATGCAAGTACAAGGAGAGAAGGCTTGTATCGCTATCAGAGAGAGGGTGAAGCTCACTGCCCAATTTCTCATTTTATTCATGTTACTGTCACTGATCCAAATTTAGGGAATTGCTTCTTGGTTTCTAGAACTAATTCAGTCAGCGTTTGTCTTATTTATTAATATTGAAGTTGATCTTGGAAGATGAAACTGTTAGTACCAATACTGAAGAAGAATGTGACTGTAAGTAGCAAAGCCAAAATTGAATTACTGTGTACACCTGGTGAAGCTCCACGAAATGTAATATTTCAAGACATTGCTGTCAGGACACTAACTTTTTTTTTTTAAGCAGGAAGAAAGACTGGACAAGAAGATGTGCACCTTTGTAAGTACTCATAAAGGCATTTCAGAAAACACCCAGCAATTTGAGATTAAATTCTAGCTTAACTCTCATGGGAGAATGAAGAAAGCCCTTAGAGAAACAATGCTCCTGACTGCACTCAGTAGTCCAGTTTTTCATACCTCTTTCTAACTCGCCACATTTGTTTGGGAGAGGAAAAGCTGCCATGCTTCTCTAACCTTAAGCTTTTCCCTAAGATTCCCAGCTCTTTCATTATACTACATACCAACCACGGATTCCCGGTGGTCCATCAGCCTCTTCAGCCTTAGAACCATCACTGACTAAAATACTGAGCGGAAGTCTAACAAAGTCTGCAAGTTGGCACTTTCTGCAGAGACCAAAACAAATGGATCTTTCTTCGACTCAAATTTTGCAAGATTTTCGAAGATGATACTTTCCTTCCTCTTAAGTCTTGCTAAAAATCTGCAAAAAAAAGCTTACTATTCCACAATAAAGGAATTTTTCTGCTTTTTGTAACTGTTGATATCCAATGCCTTCATAAGCTTCATTTTCAGTCCTTTTATTTTCTTCAAGAAGATAGTACCCAGCCTGGAAGATATCAAGCCATATACAGATTTTCCTTGGGACTGTCTGACATCCCAGACATTTGAGACAACTGAAAGGGAAATTGAGACAACTTCAATCCAGGAAATTCATTCTCTCCTGAAGGAGTTCCTGCTTGTTCCTTCTCACTACGCTCCAGTCCATTGTTTGGATCATCAGACTTCATGTGGTACGTCAAACAAGGAGCATTTCCAGGCAAAAGCTTGTCTATTCCATTCCATCCCCTCCCACCACACCATTCACCCAAAGTGACTCCCATACAGCTGTGAAATGGAGCCCCAGCCCAAGGCGGGGAGCAGGATGAGGCTGCAGAAAGGCAAAATAGCTTTCAGAACTGAGGTGAATGTCGTGTGGAGCAGAGCAACCATGGAAGTGGCTATACCATAACCTGTTTCTAGTCAACCTACACCACATTAGGACAGGCTCTTCCAAAACAGATGTTAAAACTTTTTAAGAAACCACAGAATGCAGTATCTCTTTAATTGAGCTTTATTCATGCCTCAATTTTTCTGTATTCCTAGTTCAGGGCCAGATTTTGCAGGTGTTGGAGAGGCCATTTAAGCCACAGCAAATGTCAATCACATATTGAAGCACATCAGTAATGGAAAAATTGTTTCAGGGGGTTTACATGAATCACTAGTTCCAAAGAGTAAAATTTCAATGATTCCATTTCTTTTATTCCATAACAACACTGTAAATATTGCTAAAATCCATTTATTTTACTGCATGATGAACAATCTTAAGAGGATAGTTAGTAATTTTTTGTAGAATAGCCTGAGAATTATGACTGCTCAGAAAAAAAATTTGGTATTTTTCAGATGGTTTCAAAGTAGAGATTAAGAAAATCTCAACTTTGAGCTCACTCCAATTTCAATAACATAGGATGAAACTGAATTTCATCAGACCCAGCACCTCTTGCACATCCCAAGAAATAAAACAATTCCAATCTGATGACCACATTGTGCTGATATAAGCATACATACACTTACATTAATTAAGCCACCACTTACATCATCAATGTATGAGCAAAGTTCTGACTGCATACTTTATTTCATCTTAGAAGTAAAACTTAACAGGAAAGCAGTATAGCTGTTTTACCAATCACTTACAGTAAATGCATGGGGTTTTTTTTCTCCAGATATACACAAAATTTTCTCTCAAGTTACTATAAACACAATATGTGCATTATGTAATAAAACAATTTACACTTTACACAGGTGCTATGTTTACCACATGCTACCTCCTTTATTTTTAGAGCTTAGAGGTTTACAGTAAGTTCTTCTTGCCAGAGCACCCTACACAAATGTAACAGGAGTACAGAAACAGGAGTGAAATCCACCTTATGATGCATCCTTTTCTCAGCTTATAAATTTAGAGTAAAGTAGTTCAATGGCACAACTGTAGTGGATCACTGCGACCAGAGCAGCAGTTCCACAGATCTGCTCTCTCCCATCAGCTCCAACAAACCCAGCTGGTCCCACCTCACTGACCTGATCTACTCACTAAAACAGCAGGATCCCAAGCCACCAGTACACATAACACATCTATCAGTGTGTAGCTGAAGAAATTGAATCATCGAGGGTCGGGAGAGGCTGCTACACCAGCACAGGTGAGGGTAGAGGAGCAGAGCTCTCTCCCGGAGCCGCTGTGTGCAGCAGCACAGGCTGTGAGGAGCTGCCTCGCACTGCATCCAGCTGCTGCACAGGCGGCCTTGCTGCCAACACAGGAGTGCCACGGAAAGCTGGATAAGGAGGCACAGCCAAATGACAATTACCTTCTGCCTGACACTTCAGTTCCCAACCAGATCAACACCATAAACCAGGAAATACAAGACCAAGGGGATGGGACAATTAGGTGAGCTTACCGTGCTACAGAACTGCACCTGACTGCAACACTACACATATAAATACCCTGAGCTGTTTTCAATTTTAAGAGTTCAGGTAGCAACAGCTACTTTAAGAACAGGTGTGGCATATCTTTCTCTTCACTCCACTTCCTTCTAAATGGCAGCGAGCAGGAGGACATTTTCTCAGACATTACTCACCCTGTTTCAAAACTTGCCTGGAGCTTGAGATCTAATTAAAAGGTCACTGAAAGTCAGATCTTTGCCGTAGGAAAAGGCCATGAAGACATGCGACAAGCAATTACTGTAACCAGGCACAAGAATCTTTGGAGCAGCTCAAGCTACTCAAAAGCAGAGAAGAGAGGATCTGTCTTTAAATCTGAAGAGAATACTAACAAGTCCCATGCTAAGATTTGCTACACGGCTCAGAGTGATTTTATTATTACAAATACTCTGAGGATTTATAACTCTTGTTCACTTCCCCCTCTAGACCAGGAATCTATAGCCAAAGCTATTCTGTCTTGCACTACTCACTCCAATACCACTGGCTGGCAACAAGCAAGAGGAAGACCATTTACAGCAGCAGTATTTTCACTGACTTCAAGTGCCAAAGGTCACTACCAACAAAACTCAGGGCAAGCAGGGCATCAGGAGCATGGCCAGCTGCCTGTAACAGAAAAATCACTGGGGTCTGGGGTACTCAGAAAGTAAACACATCTCCAGAGGGCATATCAGGATGCTTCCTGACAAATTACTTACTCAGACAGGATGGAAAGGAAGTCTAAATGGAAGAGAAATATGTTTCTCAGCCTTCCAATGCGTGATGAAAACTTCACCCAGATAAGGCAGTGTGCTTCTAATTTCACTGTGCAACTTTTCCTTAATGTCTGACACTGCCTCAGCATATTTTAAAATTTGTCTATATCTATTCCCAGGCTATCCACATAATACAGTTAAAATTTTAAACAGATAAGAAAGATCTAAAATCTTACCAAGAGTGGGGGGGTGGGAAGAATATACTGAAAAACTGAGAAAATGCTACCCCTGGTCTTAGACACAGTTTTCAAAAAACTGAGTCAAACTGTATGATAATTGATTATTAGCAATAGAGGGGTTTTTTTAAGTGCCTATGGCTAAAAAAAAAAATTTAATTACCAATGAAATAAACCAAGAAGGCTACAGAATTCTGTTTTAGAATACTGCCAATTTACCAGCTATCAGTTATCACTTGCTAGTATCAGCTAATTATTCTGAAGTTTCAAACTGACCAGGACCATTACATCTGCTATTAAATAAAAAATAAAAATAAACAAAAAAAATCAATTTAAAACAGGGTTTGGTTTTTTAACGCACAGTGAATACCCATGAAACAAAACATTTTGGATACATGATAATCTAGAATTTTAGACATAACAATTTATACAGGTTAAAATTTTTAAACACTCCTTCAAATCAAAAAGTCATTGTTAGGGGAGGCAAATCTTGGAACAGTTAAGAGTGAATTTTTAAAATCTAACTGAATTAGAACATGACTAAAGAGCTTTAACATCACATGTGTATGCAAAGCATACAGAAAAGGAAACTAAAAATAGAACCCCAAGCCTCTTCCTAGAGACATTTCCATGTCTCCAAGCATTATAAATTCAGCTTTCTCTAGTACAGGCAGGATGAAGTTCTTCCTTCTTCTCTCCCCCTCATTCTGTATTTTTATCATGCTTTCCTATCCAAATTTTTGGTAATTTATGTACAGTACACTGAATAAGCTCTTTCCCTTTATCTCAGTATTTTGTGTATCAAAGAATAGTTTTGGTTTTCTTTAGTATTTATAGCCCATCTTTCCTTAATATCTTCGCTGTGATATCTTTCAAAAATTCTTAAATCCAGCTTCTGGATCATGATTTTAAGAAAGCTCTCAACAGACTGCCAGCCCACATGACATGCTCTTTAATGGACATGCTTCTAAGCATTCCCAAACCTCTTGTAGGCTCCTGGAATCTTGTATCCTCCACACTACCATTCCAATCCAGATCATACCTCCCATTACTGCACCTCCAGCATGATCAGCAGCTGGCCAAGATCCCTCGGATCTAGCTGCTTCCTCTTTCTTCCATATTCTGAAAGCCAGTAGGGAACAAAAATCTGTTCAATCAGTGTACTCACAAATGCAAATACCAAGTCTCACCTCTACGTCTTGTTCCTCAGCTTTTCAAGATAGGCATATCCAGTGAGGATCATCCCAGAAAGTTTTTATATCAGATGCAGTATCTTAAAGCGTTTTGCTTTTAAGCTTGTCATTTTAAACAAAAATTTTCAGTTTTGTACACTCCTCCTTACTTAAAGTGTAACATTATCCATGTGCCATCTATGTTTAATAAACACTACATCCATGATCCTTTTGCTTTAAGATTTATTTCCACGCATTTAAGTGGAGAATACCTTTTTTTCTTCCTCATTTACAGCCCAACTAGACAGGTGTGTTGATTTCAAAACAGAAAATCAAGTACGAAGACATTCAGAACAAGCTTGTAGTAGGGTGGCAATCTCAAATTTTCATCTATACCTCAGGCTCCATTCTGTTGGCTTCCAACGTTTTCCTTTACTCATACTTGGAAATAACAGCCAAACATTTGGAAGCGCCTATGCAACACCAGGGTGATCATCTGCATGCCAGTACAGATGCAGGGTTACACTACGACAAAAAATATCTTACAGATGTATGTTATGTAAAAGAGGGAAGAAAAAGAACTAAAGGAGAGAACTTTATTTTTGGACTCTACCATATATAGTAACTTAAAAGTGACAGTGGATTGGAGGGTGAAATTGCTACCTTTCCAACCACACTGGTTAAACCAACAGTCTATCAATTCTCTCTGCCTACAAAGAAGAATGTAAAACAATCATTATTTACATGAACAGTGTGAGAAAATTCAGTAGAAATATGTAAACATTAGAAGGCATAGAAAACTTTTAGAAGAACTTTAAAACTCTCAAAAGAACAAAGTAACAATGCAGCTGGAAAACCCTACTGGTGTAATGCGCCTTTACAAGTTCCCATTTCCAGAGCAGAAACCAGTAAAGATGCATTAACTTCTTTCCAGAAATCTTCCAACATAGCACTCAGCCTCTGAGGAGACCACAAGCAGAAGAGGTTACCACAAACAGAAAACTAAGGAATTTCAGTCAATCTACAAAATGTTTTAATCTACTTCAATGCAACTGCAAACTACTATAGACACTGAGCCAATATTTACATCGATAAAAGTCAAATGGTTGCCCTTGTACTTTCTTACACATCACTTTAGTTATACCCCATTCCTTTTTTTTTTCCATATAGAATTTAATATTTTCCTTTACTAATTTGTCTCCAGTGTCATCTAAGTAAACCTTGGGTACTTTACCCATTTCATGATTGTTTTAGCTCTTCAGAAATATTTTCCACTCACATTGACTCACATTCAGTCCCAAACCACAATCTTATAAAGACTGTCAAACTCTTCATCGTTGATGCTGCAGTTCAGACAAGCTAGGTTCATTTTTGATACTAGTATTGTGGAGCTGAGGCTATGTAACCCTTCTCTTCCACAAACTTCTTTGGAATTCTCTAATGTAAAAGTCTGGAAGAGCTGTAATTTTTTTTTTCCTTTACATAAGATACTCAATATATAGCTCACTTAGGGGCTTTTTTTTTTTTTTTTGTAGCCTCATGAAAAATGTGCTCAGTAATACATTATTCCATCTTTAGATTGCCACTGTGAATCAAGCAAGGACATGACATTTACCAAAAATGTTTTTAATCTCTTGGTAATTTCATGGTCTTTAACATACAGCTTCACTCTGGTTCTCATGAGCAGGTATACACATAACACAGGTCTGTGGCAATGGTCTGCAGGACACAAATACCCCACAGCACTGGGGAAAAAGATGACTGCTTATGAAACTTGACTTTTTGTTCATCATATTTTCTGTGAAGGAGTTAAAAAGCCTGGAAGACTGTACTTCTGGCAACTGTCCTACTGTTTATACCTTAACATCCCCAAAATTTCACTTTTATAATAATTTCTTGACATTTAACTCTTGTTTCTCATATAATTGAAATTTTAAAATAAGTCCACAGAAGCACCATTAAAAAAAAAAACAAACAAACAAAAAAAACACAAACAAAAACTCAGGTCCATAAAATCTTTCAAACCAAGTATCAGTCATGATAAAAAAGAAGGAAGAGTCATGTGTTAAACTACTCCACTGCATTATCTGCATGAACAGCAAGGGTCACTTTGTCACTGTTGTCTGTTACTATGCTCAGACTGCATCAGTCATTACTCTTATTTTGTTACAGAACAAAAATACACCTAATTGTTTAAAGAAATTTTACAATGGCATAGTAGTTTATGCAGTTGTTGGCAAAAGCTCACTCCTGACTGACTATTCAGCTGTATTTTAAAGGAAGGAAAGAAAACAGGAGCACTTACAACTGTATTACATGAAATCAAAATTTAAGGAATTACTCTTCTGAAGAGCCACTCTCTAAGGAATGCATTTTTAAGGAACCAGGAAGTCACTTTGGAGTCTGACCTTTCTTATGTGAACATACTTCAACAACTCAAAATCCCCAAATCTAGCAAGAATCTTTGTAATCTCATGTGAGAAGGTTTTCTTTGAATACCATCAGTTCCATCTCTCCTTCAAAACTTCTTTTAACAAACATTTTAGTAAAAAATCTCAAAGTTTACTTTAAAGTACAGAAACTTCTGGAAGCACCAGGTAAAGACATCTGGCTTGACCAATGCTTGTAGTATAGTGACCAATATTTTGGACTTTAAATAATGTTTTCTCCACTCCTTTCTAATTCACTGACCTGCTTATTTTTTATTTCAATACTATAAATTTTAAAACAAATACTATGACTCTCCAACAATCTATTTCTGGATATGTGTTAAAAGATTACAAGCAGACAGTGTTGATTTCCTCTTCCATGAATTGTTATGCACAGCTAGATTTATTTCCTTGCCAATTAAATTTATTTTATTATTTTTTTAAACACAAAAGTGATAACAAGCAATCTCCACCCAAGTCCCTCAGAAAATGGAGAGGACAAGTTCTTAAGTGTTATATGGGACATGAGGGGGGAGGAAGAGATGAGGGCAAGGAGATTGATGTAAGAAGTAGGTCTTGCCCATGCTTTCCTCTTGCAGAAAGATAATCCATTATCTTTCACCAGCTGTCACCCACAGAGCTCTGAAGGTGAATTACTGGAGCACACTTTCCAGTGAGGTCTGTATTATTTATTCTGCAGTTATCAAGCATATACTTGAAGAAAGAGCTATCATTACCAATGTGGACAATGATATATTACAGCTGCAACAGATCATTGCTGCTCTGTGTGCACAAGTGTGCACTGTTGTTTTAAAGACATCACTGCAAAGTGCCTTCTCTAAATACAAGTAAGAAATGAAAAGTGAAGAGTCTGAACAATTAAATGAAAGAGAAAATTTGGGCATAAGAGGAGGAGAATGGTATTTCTCAGTAGTTTTAAGCAGCAAGACTCAGTCCACATAAAAAGTTACTGCCATTATTTCACTGTCTTCTTTTTCTCCCAGGGTACCTCCACAGTGTGCAAGCACCAAAGCATATGAAACAACTACACAACACTTTGAGAAAAGTTTCTTCTGAAAAATGAACACACATTATAAACTGCACACAGACACAGTCCTTGCCCCAGAAGGGCAGTGGACCATTACATTATATAGTGCTCTCAACAAATGCCCTCATGACATAGCTGACAATGTATGTTCTCTGAGAAGGGTATCTACCAGACTTCTGGGCATTTAGGAATGTAGGCATTTTGAAGAATGTTATTATTTTGCAAGGGTTTTGCTGTAAGCAAAATACTCAAAGACAACAGCTATAAATTCATTGTATGGAAAGTCAAGTGCCACTTTGGATACCTTCTAAGTAAAAAACAGCACTAAAAAAGGATTACTTTCATATGTTTTGTCCCATTTGAACATTATTATCCTCATCACTGATAGCACTTCCATATACCAATATGATTTTGAAACACTGAATTTGTTGTACATTTTGGTTAGCTGAGTCTATTATCATCAATCAAGAATATCAGCATTAAAACCATGTTGCAAGTCCAACTTCATGTAAGCCATATGAGTTCTCAGTTCACAGAGGAAACAAAAAACCCTAGTTTTTTAAGCTAGTATCTCCCATTGCATCTTCCTCTTATGAGGAACATTTGTTT
This sequence comes from Chloebia gouldiae, assembly GCA_003676055.1. Lineage (NCBI taxonomy): Eukaryota > Metazoa > Chordata > Aves > Passeriformes > Passeridae > Chloebia > Chloebia gouldiae. Next base: position 5,228,352 of record QUSF01000004.1, on the reverse strand, counting down.
CACCCTGTTGTTAGCAACTGCTTACCCAGACTCCTTATAGTGTCAGATATAAGCATATTAGGAGCCCTATTAGATAAGAGATCCTTTGTGATATGAGAACATATCTAGAAAAACAACTACACCTGTACTTTTCATAAAGGATGATTCAGGCTTGCAGTCACGCAGGGAGGGCAGGCTATTCTGACAGTTCCACAGCGGAATGCTTTAAAACATCCAAGGCTAACTAGACAGAAGGAAACCACACTTGAGAGACAGCACTAAAAATATAGGTTCAAAGTTCTTAAAACCTGTTCTGGCAAATTCACTGCCAGGAACAAGGAAACTGGTGCTTTCTTTAAATACATGGAAGAACAACATGAAAAAAAAATTTAGTTTCCCTTCATTTAACAATCCTAGTTAAAAGCTTGTCAATACTTATATTCAGACTGTGGTAAAATGCCAGCCAACCAAGGTGACCACCTGAGACTATCAAAAAACCAACCTGTGTTCGCTACTTTATCTACAGCAAGAAGAAGATGCTATTTCACATATTGCTTTTCATTCAGAAAAGTATGAAGAACAACTATTTACTCTTAGATCAGCCATGATGTTAAAGGTATTTGTTAACTCGAAAAAAAAATACACTGAACTGCAGAGTAAACTTAGATTGGAAGGGACTCCTGGACATCAGAATCCACACAGATTACTCAAAGCTGAGATAACATCAAAGTTCAACCATGTGACAAAGGCCTTGCCCAGCTGAGGTTTGTTGCCAGGATAATGAGCCTTTCATCTTTCTGGGTGACTCTTCCAGTGCAAGACCACTGTCAGGAGGAGTACTTTTATTTTTCTCTCACAAAGAATCAGAATCCTCCTTGCTATAGCCTGTGTCCACTGTTAGTCCGTTTTGGCAGTGCACCCAGGAAGCATCCGCCTCTCTGTTCTCCCTAACCACACGTGTGGCAGTGGAGGATAATGATGAGATTCCCTTTCTCCAGACATCTAAAGTTTTTGTTGCATCTCATGTACTTCAGGCCCTCAGCCACATCAGTGGTTTACTGCTAGACTCACTTCAGTTTCCCGGTGTTTTTTCCATACTGGGAAGCCCTGAACTAGACACAGTACAAGAGAAGTGACCTTGGAAGAGTGGTGTGAAGAGAAAAACAACAACTTCCTCAGCCTGCTGGCTACATACTCCAGATGCAGTCCTGCACATAGGCAGCTTCCATTTCTACAATGATGCATCCCTGACTTTTTCAATTAATTGCTTACCAGGATCCATAAATCCTTTTTTTATAAGGCTGCTGTCTAGATGGTCATTCCCCAACTTTTAGAGCTGTACATAGCAAGACTTGGCATTTGTCATACTGAATTTTGTGATGTTTCAGTGTGAAGGAAGTATAGCGCTGTATAGAAAAGGTAGAGGATGGAATGTGGTATCTGCTATTCCCACCCTCAAAACATGCCTGAAACATTAAACACAATCTCTATGATGTTTAACACTACCCACAAGAACAGGAAGTCTGTACCTAACAACCTACAGCTTTCATTCTGTCAGGATAAACCAGGGCAACTTCTCCTGGTCTGAGCCACTCAAATGCATGCATACCTTTAACACTGATGAAAATTACTGCAAAGCCCTTTCCTAAGGGCAGTAAAAGCTTCTTCACAGATAGCTTTTAATTTTCTTAATTAAAAATTCCCACTTCCCTCCTTCAGAAAATGTCAGGGCTTTTATCTTCACAATTCACATCAGAGTCAACTTCAGGATGCACAAGGATTGATTATTTCTAGCCACAGATGTAAACCTGACTAGGTCATGCCTGCCAGGGTCAAGCCTACCTAGCACAGCCCTGTAGGAACAGCACTACATCCAATCCAGTAAATCCTGCTGGCCCACAGTAGCAAACACAGACTGATAACTAGAGTTCAGTTGCCTTAATAACCAGTAAATACTTCTAGGGGTAAGATAAAGAAAGTTGTGGGTCTGATACAGCCTCCAGTTAGGCATCCCCACACTGTTGTCCCATGTTATCTGAAGTACCAGGCCAGAAGAACCACAGTTTAAAAACAGCTGTGTGTATATTGACATTATTCCCCACTTAAATATCAACTGCTCAGGAAACCAAAGCCTGAACTAACTGGTAATGGAAATCTTCAATTACATACCAGATTAAGTTAACACAGTCAAACTTAACTCCTCTATGCAGTGATATGATGCCACATGACCTAAGGCATTTTACTACAACTAGTTAAAGCTGATCTGGAAGGAAAATGTGTGTGCTTCTTCCCTATTGACACAGCTGACCTGCAAACTCTCAGACAGTCTGCTCTGACAGATGTAGTGCTGTGAGTTTAGGAAAAATACCTATTACGCAATAAAGGCAGAAATATTAAATACCACAGGCTCCAGCCTTCACAGTGGACCTACAACCCAACTTCTATCACTTACTCCACTATGACGTTTAGATTACTTTTAGCCTCTTGTACACATAAAACTTTTCTTCTCACAGCCTCCTCGAGGAAGTCCCATGGTTCTGAATCACAAAAAATGTCTTCCTTCAAGATGTGTAACTTGAGAGCATTGCAAGGCAACAGTGCCACTCTAAAAGTAGCCACTGACAGCGATAACAGAATGAGATTCCCTCCTTGGCTTAAAGAGCATACAAACTAAAAAGAAAGAAAATGTGGTCAGATATTACATTCCCATTTCATGCTGACATAATGTAAGCAATCACAGACCAGACACAGAAACCTAAATCCTTAATTTAAGAATTTCAATATGAATATCTTGCTCAAGTACACATAACTATAGGAAAAACGTGCTTATTCTCCTTTGGATCCAAAAACTAGAAGCCAGTAGAACAAAGCCTGCAGAGCTTACACACTGGGTGTCCATCTCTCAGGGGTCATAAGAGACAAATCACAGCCATGCAGTCACGATACACAGAAATGGGGGTAGAGGGAACAACAACACATGACAACCTAACTAATCCTATCAGAAAAAGAGCTAAATCTAAAGACTAAAAACACATATTAAAAAGCAAACCTTTGGGAACACTTTTCAAAATTATATAATAGGATCTTCATGCCTGAAAGTCACCCTCCTGCTGTTTCTACTCTGCCTTAATTACAGTAAAATAAAAGGCACTCTGAACACTCCAGTTTCTGTATCGATAATCCAAGTCACATGGGCAACAATAAGGCTGGCAGCACATGGAAAAGCTCCATGAACAAGCCAACTTTTGAGGGAAGATGTGCAAAATGAAGATCATAGAAGCCATGTTACAACAACATCAGCAATCCTAAAGTGTGCAAGGCCATGCAGACAATCCCCATCCACTCCCAAGGTACAAGTCAAATCTCTGTAAGTAGTGGGGGAACCAGAGACAGAGGAATTCCTCAAGAGTGGGAAAAAGATTCCAGATGTCCCATGAGTATCACCATGCAATTACTAGAAACCTTGTTCTTCCTCAGATGAAGACAGAGATTTCAAAGGCATACAGTTTAGTTCTTAGGCTAAGGGACTGGCAGGGATATAATAATATACACCCCCCCCCCATACTTCTATAGTGGTTGCTGTGCTTTGGATGAAGTTATATCTGCTGTAAAAAGAATTAATCCATAAACTACGCAGTCCCAAATAAAAAGTACAATATTGCCAGAATAGCTGCAACACTTCTTTAAGACTGACTTCCATATACCAACTCAAATGAGTTTAAAACAGGTGTAATTTTACTTGTTACTTCACCTTTCACCAAATCTTTTGATGACAATTAAAACAACATAACTCAGGTTTAAGCTGAATTAAAAGTCCAGACAGAATTTTGTATTGACTTTTCCAAAACCCTGAGCATGCACATCTCACTAAACTGGCATAAACACATTCCAAGCAGGACTTTACAAAGCAATTATTCATGTTTATTTTTATGTTGGAGAACAATTATAAATTAGGAAAAGAATTTGGAAGATATTTGAAATTGGTGCTGCTTCTGATCTTTTCTTGGCATTTTGGTGAAAGGCACATATACAAATTCACCCCTCAATGGCATTACACTTAAACAGATTAAGAACTATACCTCAGATCTCACTAATGCACATCTGATTAATAAATTCCACACAGTTTCAATTATTTAATACTTGATAAAGATATCCCCACTATTTTCTAAAGCTCAGACTCCTTTATAGATGTCTTAGGTGGGGTATCCAGAGGTAGTAATCACATTTGAAGCTTTAGGCCATCGTTAAGTAATAACACATTTCAGTGTTAAGACCCTGATGACATGAATGATAGAAATTAAGATCTCAGGCACTTCAGGATGCCTAAGGCCTCAGCTGGAAATGATGGATGCACACACTTAATCTGAATGCACTCTAAGTATATCTCCAGACATGATTACTGAGGTCTATGCAAAATCAGGGCTTAAGAAAACAGTGTGTAGTTTCCTACTGAAGAAAGCTACATTCATTATAGTGAACAAGATCTTTATAAATGAAAGCCTGCATTCTGGCAATCTGCATATGCTGATGAAAAAAATAGGCTGGAAGCTTTTAATGTTAGGAGAGAGCTAAAAAATTAACAGATCACATTTTACCACAGAACAAATGTACATAAAAATTCTCAGACCTGGAGAATATTGTAAATTAAATCCCTTTTTTAAAAAAATAAATAAAATAAAATGCAACCCCCTAGTACTTCAGTGGGATATAACAGTGAGCATGATACAAGCCCTTTGGTAACATAAAAAATACATTGGAACTCTCAAGTGTACCTCATGAGACTGAGGGAAAAATGTCAACTCTATTTAAAGTATTATCAAGACCAAAAATACATTAAAAAGCGTTAACAAGTCCCTTCTAAGTTTCTAAACAGTTTATCTGTGGTCCATTGCCCTGTTAATTTTTTCAGACTTTGGTAATGAAAAAGATGAACCCATAAAATTTTTCATAATCCTAGGCACTGCATCCTGTTAGTGACACAGATAAATTTGCAATTGTTAAGTATTATTATTCTCCCATTTTGCAATACCCATCTTAAACCAGCTTGCATGAATTGCCTCAAAGTACATGCAAGGGAAAAAATGTAAATTTTTATAAATTTAAAGAATCTGTAGTTTAACATTCCCAACTAATCTCCACTACAGATCAAAATTCCTAAAACATTAATATACAACCATAAAGGAGAAGTAACTTGCTAAAAAAAAAAAACTAAGGAAAAAAGTCTTTTCAATTTCAATTCACACAAGTTAAAATCATTTGTTCTAGTAGGTGTGGAAGAAGCTGCCTCATTCCCACACATTAATCGTTTGCAAAAATAGATTAGTTCAACTTAATTTGATAAAAAAGTTCATTGTACTACATCTGTTGACTAAACTGACTTTCAAGCCATTTCCATTGACAATGAGTGACTCTGACAACCGTGTAAGTTTTAAGGATGTAAATTGAGTAATTTTTTTTGCAAAATATTGTATCTTAATATTATCTGTGAAAAATCAATATGAAAATAATTTAGATTTGCAAGTGAAACAAGACAGAAAAAAGATTTATGGATGCTTATGAAATCTTACTTCTGCATTACAATCTTATACTTTATCATGTACCATCAGAGAGAAACTACTAGCTGCACACATATTTTCCTGTACGAAGACAAACTTATCATTGGCTTATTTACCCCCTTCTGAGTTTTCATAGATAAACAAAACTTAAATGCAAAATATAAATCACAACCTTCAATATATCACATAATTCCTCAAGCTCTAACTAAAGACTGGTGTTATTTATTAAGAGCATCATCCACAGGAGAAAAGCAATACCGATTTCCTTCTATGGGACAAAAGACAACCTTCACCCAGGCCATCTGTCACTTTAACAGCACACCTCTCATCCTCCAGACCCTGTTACTTTGCCACTACTAAAACATGACTATAACCTTCAGTCCCAATGCTTCACAGCGTGAAGTTTTACAGGAAAAGTCATTAAAAGATTCTGCTTCGTTCTAAAAATAACAGATTGAAACAGATGTCCTGTAAAGAGTCCAGCATTGCACAGCAGCAGGATTTTAACCACACGCCCTCATGTCACTAGCCCTGACTACAATGCTGTCAAAGCTAACATGGCAGTTTGGGCTACTTCAACATGAATTAGTCCTAACATACATCTTTGAAAAGAACAAAACCAGCTTCATCAAAGCAGGGAATGCAGGAAACTGGGGTTCACCAGCCAGGGTCACACTCTTCTGCCAGATGACCACCATGACCTCATTACAGAAGGTGATCCAAGCTATGGTGTCCCATCTATGACCACAAGAAAGCTTTCAGGAGCAGGGAGGAATTCCAGCTGCATCCACACTGCACAAAAAACCCCATGGTCACCACCACCACTCAGCTTTCCAGAACACCTGCAAAGCACCTGTAGCTGTACCCTCCCCCAGTGGGCCCTCAGTGCACACCCTCCTGCCACTAGCTGTGGTATAAGGGATCATTACAGGCTTTGGTGGATGGAGGATGATGTAGAGGAAACTTAGCCAAAATCTGAAATTCAGTTTTCCTGTTCATCAGCTGTCTTCATTATCCAAACACTGTCGCTTCACACACGTGCCCAACAGGCTTATCGCTCACTGCACAGCTTCTGCCTGCACAGAGAAGGACATTATACGAGCTGGCAGAGCCTGAGGCCCCTTCCTGGATTTTTATGTGTATTTCTGCAAGCAGGGGAGGGAGAAGAGTGCCAAAGGGAAGGAAGTGAGGAATTTAAGTCCTCAAGACGAGAGATATGACATGTTATCAAGTGACAGTTTTTCCTGGTATAACCCCAAAATACCAATGGATTCTCATAAGCAACCCTAAAAGTCCACAGTCCATCAGCTCTGAGGTCATCTCAAAAATATTTGAGGATAGTTCTGCCTCCTATGCTAGCAGCACACTTGCCAAATGTTGTGCCCCTGCCCTTTCCTAGTATTTTTTTTTAGTACAGCAATATCTATGGCACAGGACTAGGTCAACCCTGCAGCTAGTTTAGAAGATGCTCTAGTTCAGGCTGGAAACACCCTTTCCTCAGGCTCACATGTACACTTCTGAACACAACTACTCTCAGGCTGAAAGAACAGGCTCTACACTCTTCTGACAGAAAGGCCACCCTGCAAGGTTATTCCCCCTCTAATTAGGTATTTTTTTATCTGAAAGGTTAAGGTGTCTCTTTAAACAGAACTGAAAGGACGAAAGACTAGGCCTCAGAGTCAACTCGCAAAGCTCACAGAGCCCCTCCAAATGGCAAGATCCAAACTTGAAGCACCAGTCCCGAGGGTGACCTAAAGCTGTGAATCACTGCACCAGCACAGCAGCCCTTCCTGGCCAACGTTCTGTGCATGATTTTTTCCATCTATGGTCCAGACTCGAGTGTAACAAATATATACCCAAAAGTGGCAATTCAGGGCTAGGCTAGAGGTTGTTTTGAGCACTCTGTGTGTACATTTTTTCTCTCTTCTAGTCCAGACTGGGAATATATTGATGTTACTACAACAGCATCCACGTTTTATTATGCCAGACAGTCTTCAAGAGCTCAGAAGCAGGTGCCAAACTGGCCTACTTGTGCTAATCATCTGCATCTTCATGTTCCCCACAGCTTCAGCATCCTTAGAGTTTCTCTCAGGAAAAAAGAAAAACAAACACAGAAATAAAAAACTCCACCACCACCATCCGAAAGCAGAACGCTACTCTAGCTGGGTAGCAGACCTTGCACAGACTGAGAGCACAGAAGGTAAGTCAGCATTCAAATACACAGCTCATAACAAATGAGGAGAAACAGTCCACAGAAGTATCTTGTGAGCCTTGTCAAACAAAAACAGTAAACATAGATCAGTTGAAATTACTCTGACATGGGTTTTGAGGTGCTACCACAGAGAGAACCAGCCAGTATAGAGTCTGGAAGTGAGACAACACTAAATTAAGTGTATGGGGACACATGCCACCTTGCCCTCTGTAGCAGGCCAGCAGTATGAAACAGGGTCAGAGGAAACAAAGGCTGAAGCAAGAGAGGCTGTGCAGCAGCAGGATCAGTTTGAATACAAATAAGGCCCATTCCTGAGAACCTCCTCTGGCTGCAAACTGTGATGAGCAGCTGTCCAAAAATTGAGCAGCCGGTTGTGCCAGTCCCTGGTGACTGGAAGGAAGGGGCAGTGAGCAGCAGCCACAGCCTGCTAAGATAACTCCTGAAAAACAAGGTGATGTCAAACCAGCACAGAAGTGATGCCAGCCAGCAAGGTGCCCTGCAAGCAGCCACTCTAGCACAGGGTTATGCAAGACTCGGATGCCTCAGTGTGAGAGAACAAGAGGCTCCATGGGGAGGAACATGCTGTACCTGAAAGCTAAAGGATAGGTGGTGCAGACACCTGAGCTGTGACTGTGCTACTCCAGCACTCTTGTACTTCTCTCCTTGTCAGGACAAGGGAGAGCATTTTCTGCAGGAACAGTGTCTCTTGGGACATCCCTCTGCAGTGTATGGACAATAGGACACTGCACACCATCAGGTAAGTCCAAAGTCCATGCAGCCTCCTCGGTGCCTGCTGATAGCTTCAGGTAGTCTCACTTTCAGAGAGGAATGAGCAAAGCCAACTAGAATAAACAGAACTCTTCTCTATTTCTCACTCTAGGAGCAGCAGATGCAGCAACAGTTTAATAGACACTAAACACATTTTTGGGAAATTCTTTCTGAACATGTAGACATGAGTCTGTTAAGTAACAGACTTGGATTCAATTCCCACTAAGAATATTGAGCATTATTTCAATATCTATTATATAAACAATATAACAGTGATAACCAACTGGGTGCGAGCTTATTCAACAGAAGCTATAAATAAAAATAACTAGAAGAAAAGGACTTTGGACTCCTCACTTGCAGTTCAGCTAGCTCTTCTCCAAAGACACTTGGCATAAAGATAAATGTATTATACATTCAGTATAGGGAAAGAACAGTCTGTTTGAAAGCTCCATTCACCATGGGAAAGCTATAATTGACAAGGTTAAAATGGCAGATTCTTACAAGATTTGTAAAGCAATGGAAGCCACAAACTGCCCCAAGGCGAAGGACCACACCCTGCGCTCTTCTATGGTTAGCAAATAGGAAGATTTAAGCCTGTGGCAGGACTACCAGGAAGCAGCAGAGGAATTAATAGGACAGAAACAATGGGATGCACCATTTGGAGTTTATCAGCCTCCACAGGTAAGGTGCAAGGCTTCTGCAGATGTTGAATAGAGAGGAGATAGCCTAAATTTCACAAGATGAACATGGGACTTAATTATCTGGACTCCTCAGTTCTCCAGTATCCACCAGCTACAGAGTATGAGCAGCACTGTGCTCTGTCAGAAAGCAGAGATATCCATATGCAGCAACTACACCACACAACTCAGAATCAACCTCCTCTGCACCCCACAGCCAGAAAAAAATCCTGCCTCAACTCCCACACCTGAACGCTATTTTCTCTATCCAATTAAGAAGGCAAGCAAGTCCATTAGCCACACTGAATCATTTCAAGGGAATTTTACATGTGTGATACCTCACACCCAGTTTTAAAATCACAATGTAAAAAAAGAATGTTTGTTATATAGCTCATCTTAATTCAAATTTAATACCTATGCACCTTATTTCCATTGCCAGTGGTAAGTCACCATTTTGTCAAAAGGAAATTCCTTCTGTCTCTAGTTGATAAAGAAACACTGATCTTCAAAGTATATCCCAAATATTTAACTACACTCTGATGCTTCTACAGACACATAACAGCACAGAAAACTTGTGCACATTATCCAGAATATCTTCTAATAGCAAATCAGTCTCTAATTAAGACACATCATGACATAAGGAAGATTAGCATGTTTGGCATGATATTTTCCTTATTAGCTGGAGGCAGAAACAAGTTCCTTGTCAGTGGAAACACACTGTGAGGGCATTAGGACACAGATAAAAGGTGTCTCGTTGCTGGCACTTAGCTGTTTTTAACAGCTTGAAGGAAAGGAAGCAACACACAGTATCAACTGTAATTGGTTTTAAGGGTATCCCTTGCTGATGGAAAACAAATACACAGTCCAGACTTAGGTCCACCCCCTTACCATCAACAGCCTGGATTATAAACTTTTATCCCCACTCTGCAGCACCAGATGGTAGCTCACATACATTTCAATTATTTATTGAATAGGCACTTTGTTATACCAGAGTAATCCCACACTGCAGTAAAACCTACACACTGTTTTTATTGCGAGCTATACTTTTCATCAAGTCAGTAACCTTTTCACATTCAGTGAACACAATAAATAGAATTAAAAGAAGTGATTTTATAAACAATTGGATAATCGGCCTCTCCATCACACAAAAAAATGACAACTCTGGGATCAATCAGTGAGACACAACCACCAGCAGCGCTATAGAAAAAGCATATCATTCTCTGGCCTGCCCCAAATCCTTCCAACTTCAGTTTTCAAAGTATGCTGCAGACTGATCTACAACACTTAACAATTTGCTGGTGCTCACTCCTTCAAGCCATCAGCTTGAAAACAAAAAACTCTGAATGCTCTTTGCAGAAGACATACAAAGCTTCCATGACAAAACAAATAATCAATGTTCCCCAGGCTGCAGCCTTGCGGGGCAGATGTGATAAAGTGGTTAATTATTCAGTTGGCAATCGCATTACTGACGTCAATAGAAGAGTCCAGGAAGTGAATCCTCTTAGTTTGTTAGTGTATGACAAAGAGTGGTGGTCCCCACAGAAATTAAGGAGAACCAGCTGTCCCTTCATGTTAGTGCTCTCCTCTCTAGTGCTAAAGACACACATTTGCATTTACTGAAGTAAATCTGCCCCTCCCTCTCCCTTAGGAAATCCTTTGTTTTGTTGGTTGGGGGTTTTTTGTTGTTTTTTTGATTTCTTTAAGGAGTGCTCTTTTAAAGCCTAATTAACAGTACATGCATGAAACAGCTGATAAACGGGGCAGCGTTCTCGTGAGCAATGATCACTCTTTCCTCCCCTCCAATTCTTATTCCATGGAGAAGTCACCTTCGTCATACATTATTATTCATAACTTACTCAGCTGAATAAACCAGTCAGCCACCATGGCCGTTTTAACATAAATTCATTTAGACATGCAGTAGGGAAGGATCTCTGCTCTCCACATACCTCTAGTCAATAGCCTTAACTAACCAACACTGGATGGAAAACTTTTATCCTAAGTACCATCAAAAGTATCCACATCTTCTTTTGTCAGCGTGCTCCGGATACTGGAGGTCTCTCGTTATCAGCCTGCTTAACAGTAGGGAACCATTAAACAAAGCTCTTAGAAAGGCTGCCTAGAAATACTCTGTCCTTGGGGGGCATGCCCAAATTAAAAAAGACAGCATGATGAACGGGAACTGTTGTTTCTTCGAGCCACACACACACACGCCCCCTGTAAAGCAAGGAGCCGGCACCAGAGCAACATTTCAAAGCCAGAGCCTGGTGCTCTCCCCGCCTCCCCTCCCCCAGGTAGGAAACCCTCCGAGGCGCACTGGATTAGCCTGACGTTTCGGCTAAGCCGAGCAGGGTTCCAGGCCAAGGACACTCCGCTGCTGCTCCCGCTGCCGGCTGCCAAGCGGTTCGCCGGGGACCGAGGGAGCAGAGCGGGAGGGTCAAGGCCCGGCCGGCGGCGGGGGTGTTCCCCAGGGAGGCGCCGCATCCAGGGGCGGCGTCTGCGGCCGCAGCCGGGAGCGCGGTGGGATCGCGCCGGGGCCGCGCCGCCCCGCCGGCCCCGCCGGGCACCGCGCGCAGCCCCCGCCCCCCCGGCTCACCCCACTCGAGGAAGTCGGACACGTATCGGTCGCGGCGGAGCGGCGAGTCGCGGCTGCACTCGGCGTAGACGCCGACCAGGAGGTCGAGCAGGGTCTCCACGCTCAGCACGCTGTCGTTCCGCTGCGGCCCGTCCAGCACCAGCTGCTCCAGCCGCTTCAGCCGCACCTTGGCCGACATGGTGCCGCTCGGGCGGCGGGCGCGGGGCGCGGACGGGACGGGGCGAAGCCAAGGCCCCGGGGCTCAGCCGCTCTCAGCCGCCCCGCGCCGCCTCCCGCGGCCGAGCGGCTCCTTCCACGGGCACCGCGTCGGGCACGGACGGTCCATGGGCCGGACCCGGCCACCCCCCGCCCCGCTCCGCTGCGGCCTCGCCCCGGCGGCGGGGAAGGGCCGATCCCGCTGCCGATGCCGCTCCTCCTCCCCGGGCCCGGCGCGTCCCTCGGAGCGCCTCCGGCCACGCCCCCCGCGCGGCGCCCGCGCGCTCCGACGTGGGCAGGGCCGCGCGAAGCCGCGCAGGAATGTTGGGCCGGGCGGCGCCCCGTAGCGGCAGATTCGCCGCGGAGGGCGCGAGGGGCGGTGTGGGCTGCGCGTCCGCGTCGGCACTTTCGTGTCTGTGTGGGTGTGTCTGTGTCTGTGTCTGACCCTGACCCTCTCTGTATGTGTGTGTGTGTGTCTGTGTGTTTGACCGTCTGTATGTGTGTGAGTGTGTCTGACCCTCTCTGTATATATGTCTGTGTGTCTGTGCCTGTGTGTGTGTGTGTTATCCCCAGTCAGGAGTTTCTTTGGGCTAAGATCTGTGTGTGCTTTCAAGCACGACAAAGGAGCCCTAGTCAGCGGGACAGGCAGCATCCCTCCCGCACGGACCTGCTGGCGCTGAGGAGCTTCAGGCACGCAGCACATGGCGATGCTGGTGTCTGTCTCTGTGCACAGAATCACAGGCTCTCGGAATGGGTCTGGGACCGCAGCAGGGTCTTGTCCAACCTCCCCACTCGAGCAGGGTCACCCCAGAGCACATGGCACAGGATGGCACCCAGATGGCTCTTGGCTGTCTCCAGGGAGAGAGACTCCAACCCTCTCTTGGCAACCTGTTCAGTGCATGGTCACTGCACAGTAAAGTTCTTCCTCAAGCTCGGGTGGAACTTCTATGCATCAGTTTCTGCCCATTGCCTCTTGTTCTATTGCCTGGCACCACCAAGAAGAGCCTGGCTACATCCTCTTGCCACCCTCCTTTCAGATACTTGTAGACAATGATGGGGTCCTCACTTGTGTTTTCTCGAGGCTGAACAGGACCTGCTCCCTCAGCCTTTCCTCACAAGAGAGATGCTCCAGTCCCCAGTCATCCTTCCTATCTTCCGCTGGTCCTGCTTCAGGGGCTCCATTGCTAACTTGCGAAAAATACTCAAGGCCCAAGTATCATATTGCTGAACTATCTTAAGTATAATACTAAAGATCACACCTACAGGTCAGAAAGATCCCTGCCTAGATGAAGACCCTTTCTCTGAGCACATGTAGAAGTTAGCTGGGGTTATGTAACTTGTATGGAAATAACTAACCAATCTTAGTAGAGGGGCTGAACTTGGGAAGTTGCTAACTCTGAATTTCTGTTTATGAATAATGGTGCAGAAACTCTGGTGGCTTGTGCTTGATTTGTGCAAGACCACTGAGCACCCAGGCTTACACAACCCTGAAATAAATAATCAATGTCTCTCTTAAGTGTGCAATTCTTGGCTTGTTGCACACCAGATAATGATTCCCATTTCATGGACAACGTGTGTGTCCAGTGTGTGTGCCCTGGCCTTTGCCATCCCTGGCTCCAGGGCAAAGTCCCCTCCCCACTGGTCAGGCAGGTGCCCTGGGGACTGGGCAGCCTGCCCGAGCCACCCAGCTCCTTTCTGAGCCACCCAGCCCCACACCTGGCCATGCCAGGCCACAGGTTCCCATGAAGGATGTGGTGACCCCAAGACCACCATCCCCACAAAGTCATCACCAGATGCTGTGGGCATTGGGAGAATTCTCCGACCCCGCCTGGAGTGGGACCTTCTTTTTCCCAGCCTTGGTCATGATTCCCTGGTCTGTGATTTGCCTCAGTGGGGCTGGCACGGTAGGCATGGCTTTGCAGCAGGACATGGTGTCTGGAAGCTGTGGCTTTTTATGCCTTTTAGAACCTCCCTGGTGACAGGACTTTATTATTAATTTAGCTAGCCTGGGCAAAAAGAGCCCTGCATATTCACAACTGCTGCCCTTGATCCCTTGAAGGAGAAGGGAGTTGGGTGTAAGGCACTCAAACCTTTCCTCAGCACTGATTTTTTTCCCATCACAGCTTATTCTGAGAACTATTCTCTCTGGAAGCTGCAGCACCTCAAGGCAAGATGCTGAGTAGTTTGGGATGGGAGTTTACTTCTGCAGGAATGCAGCCAGTCAGGTCCTGATGCAAAGTCGAACTGGCAAGGATGCTGTTTCCTTGCCTGTCTCCCCCGGCAGGTAGTTGAAGTGCTGTGCGTTCAAAACCATGGCACCGGAAAGGAGGCTGGGAACACCCTGCCCCCGGCAGCAGGAGCCAGACTGGGCTTTGCTCATGGTCAGACGTGACATGTCAGTCACTGCTGAAAGACCTGAACGTTCCCATCTGCCACCTCCAGGGCCAATGGCGACCCCAAACCCAAGCAGGGCTGCACACGGGAGCTGCCCTTTCCCAGGGGTCCGGAGCACTCCCAGGCAGAGCCATGGGATATTTATTGTGGAGCAGACCATGGGACACAGAGAGCCAGCAGCTGATTACAGAAATACCTTTTTCTAGGATCCCCTGGCCCTCAGGCATGTTTGATATCTCTTTGACAGCAGACATCTGTTACACTTGAAAGCTATTCAGTTCATAATAATCCCATCCCGTGCATTTAGACTTAGTACCCAGGTCAAGAAGACACAGGCATGTAGAGACCTGTTAATTCTAAAAAATGCAAGTTGATAGAAGATCCTATGAATCACACGGAGAACCTATAATTTGAAAATAATGAAAACCCACAGTAGACTAAAATAGTTTTGTTTTTCCTGAATAACTTCTATCTCTTTGTACTTCCTTCTGCAAACATCCACTTGAAAAAAATATTTTGCAGCAGATCTCGAAGGTTTCATTGTTCTCTCGAGGTGTTCCTCCTTGGTTACAGTTCCTTCATCTGACCTCACACTGTGTCATATCACAGATACATTCATTTAGAGGAGCCTTGGTATTTTAACAATCACAATTGTTCTTCTGGTGCTGTTGCTTTATTTAAAAGGAGAGCCTAACATTTTCAGCTTCTTACCACTTTAGAGGGTAATTTTCACGCAGTTGATCAGAGTAATGGCCAGCGAGAACAGAGTTTTAAAGATCTTGTTACAATATCTGTCTTAGCCCTTCTTATCTGTTCCCGAAGATGGTGATTATCATCACCTCCTGATAAAGGAGATAAAGGAGACTGCAGTGGGAAAAGAAATAGCAGAATTCAGGGGCTTCAGGAGCTATTCCTGACTGGCACCAGTAGCAGGGAAGAACCGGCTCCAGTGCTGAGAGAACGACAGATGGGTGACAGATGATATTGAATCCGGCTTTAACAGCTATGGAAGCTTTAGTACAGCAGACCGGCACGTGCAGGATTATTTATGAGTGATACTATAGGTATTCCACAATTAGTTGAAATTTTGTTTTAAAATACCCTTGTGAAGAGTTGAAAGCTGTGTGCATTGTAAATAATTCTGGGTTTTCACAGCAAGGGTTTCAGCTACAGAAAACTCTACCGAGCTCAAAGGTGGCCTTTGATATTCCTACTAGGAATTGTATATAAACCTGGAAATGTAGCTGAAGGTATTCTGCTTCTGTTACTCATCTGTGCCAATTCCATAGGCTAAAAATAAATGTGATCCGGCTAAAATGAATAAAATGATCCATCTTACCAGTTCCTTTTTCCTGTGGCATTTTAAGTGGAAAAATACAGACCATTTTTTCTGGAACAGATCTGATTTTAAATTTTTTAAGGGTATTGTTTATTTAGCTTTTTGGGTTTTTTTTTTTTTGGCAAGTGAACACGTTCTCAGTTTTCTCACTTATCTGGAATCATTGTAGATCTGCAGAACTGAAGACACAAGGTCCATGTAACTACTGAAAAGTTTTTATGAATCCAATTAACTCAATCAACTTAGGTCTGGAGTTTGGGGTGGGTTTTGTTTTGTTTTGGTTTGGTTTTGGGTTTTTTTTTTCTTTTTTTCTTTGAATTTGTGGCTGTACTCCAAGTAACTTAGTACCTTGTAGAGGAAGAAATTCTGTTACAGAATTTTGATGGCAACAGGAAATAGCTGTGTCACTGCTTTATGACTTCAGGAAAATCCACCCACAGATCATTTAGGAATTAAGGAAAATGAAGAAATATAGAGTATGGGCAGAAATTGCAAGCATAGCTCATTAACAAGGGAAACACTATGCTAAAAATAAAAAGTGAAGAAGTTGCAACTATCTCCTTTGTTACATTCAGACAGATAATTCTAGAAAAAGAGAAAAAAACAGCATCAAGTTGCATTATTTTATTTGGGTTTTGCCTAAATTGTTTTTATAGTAATAAACAAAGGGAAATCTAAATAGCTAGAAAACCTGTCTAGAAGACCTAAAAATATTCTATTCATTAAAGAAATTAGATAAAAATTTTAACTGAGAGAGACGATGACTAATGTGCAGCAAGGGAGGAGTTTTCTAGGGATCCAGAATGCAAAATATAATTAAATTGAAATCAGAGAAAGCTCATTGTAATGAGTTCCAAAGGTAGAATATAAAAAAGAGTTAAACATGCCTAAAAGTCACACGATTGCTTTGTATCTTGTTGTTATCATGGACTTTCCTTCCTGGAATTATTTTTTAGGGAACTGTCACCTTTCCAGCTCTGTTTGTATTTGGCAATATTCTAAAAAACCCCTTCTTGCCAAACGTAGTGTAAATATACAGCTGTCATCTATATTGGGAGCCAAAAATAATCTATCAGTGGGGGTTGTCTTTGATGACATTGCACCACCATGTAAGCCTGAACACTGGGCTAATGCAGTCAATATTGAAAACAACAGCAAAGTCTGTTTTTAACAAACCACTGGTTTGTTAGCCATGATGGCAAGTACATAGGAAATTTCTCAAAGAAGACAAAGTCTCTGCTCTTTTGTTGGTGAATGCTGAACTGTGCTTCAGCTTGCAGGGAGCTCTGTCTGCTTCAGCTCCCCGGTAATGTAATATCTGAGCAAGGGAGTTTCACTAATGCTCTTCCCTTTGCACATGATGATGAGTAAAGTGGGAGGAAAGAACGGGCAGTTGTTCACAGGAAGGTGCTGGGAAAGGCTGAGAGTCTGGTCATTTCCAATTCTCACTAAAATGTTTTCCCATAACATAAATTAGAAAAAAAAAAAAAAAAAGAGAGAGAGAGAGCAACAAAACTGTTTGGCAAGCTACCTCCTGTTAATTGTGTTGTGTCATTGGGTGCATTTGTTTGGCAGTACTCCTGTTTTGCTCTTCTAAGCATCTAGATTTTAGTGATGGTATAACCCAACATTTTGACTGAAGGTGATGCAAACTAGGATGTGAAAAGGTTTTGTACTTGCTGCATGCTTCCTTAAAGAGAACAAAAAACAAAGAAGCAAAAATTTATTAGGGGTATTAGTAGAGACTTTTAGGGATACTGTCACTTCTGACTGGTTTGCTTTGCAGGACTTAGGGAGCAGAGTGCCTTGATAAGCAAAGGAGCCATGCTAACCTCTCACTTCCCCCAGTCTAGCTGCAGCAGGTTCCCAAACACATTACTTTATCTATTTTTTCATGCTCATGAAGTTGTCTTTCTCAATAATTTATGCTCATATAAGTTCACCTGAAAGAAGGGATCTTGCCTGTCTGCTGGTGTTTTAGGAAACATTGGTCTTACTGATCTACATGTTTCCTCCTTACAGGCAGTTTAATTTGAGGAGCCTGAAATGGATCCCATCAAATTAAAAGGCTTCCATTCACACTTTTGAGTGCAGCATTAACTGAAGTGGGCAGCTGCTTTCATCAAAATCATTATGAGATCACTTGTTCTTTTCTTTCTTGTTTTTTTCTACTCCCAGTATTTGTCTGAAAAAGATTGAAGTGTTGGGAACTATGGGTTTAGATGAGGTAATTGTCATGGACATCTGGAATGAATGTCATCACCATGTTTGGGCAAGACAACAGCTCATTTTAATTTCAGTTCTGATTTCAAGTCCACAGTATCCTAAGGAAAACACTGCCTCAATGATCCAATCTGTTTAGGCACATGGCAGTGTTGAAAGAATGACAATACAAAACATAAAACCCTCCTTAGGCTCATACTTCTCCATGGATCTCCCAAGTAGGTGGAAGCAGTGGTACATAGATAATGTTAAAACCCCCTAATCTTGTCAACAATGATGATGTCTTACAAGTCACAGCACCATGTCTTGCTCTCTGTACAGCTGCCATTTTCTCATTCAATAGTGTTTGTTACTGCAACTTCACATCTGCCAGACTTGGTCAGATCAATCTTTGTACAAAGTGTGAAAAGCATCATTGCTGGAGGTGATTTTTTGTGCCTGGGTTGACGCTAGACTAAGATTATCTGATTTTGTTTTGTGGGATTTTTGGTTTTTTGCTAGATGCTCTGGCACCGTGGTTCAGCCAAGCTGACAGTTGTACTGTTCGTTGTAGAGAATAGGGAGAGTTTTAGATGATATGTGCAATAAATATACAGGAAATGTGTTTCTTTTTCTTAGTTAATCTGTAGGATTAGTTCTCCTGGGTTGCTGAGAGTAGCAGTGTTATTCATACCACATTTTTAAATTAATACTGCATTTTATTGATTTTTTTAATGTCTTGAGAGGAATGATAGGAGATGAAAAATAAAACTTCTTCTGTCTTCTCTCTTGAACCTTTAAAAATCTGTCACTGACTTTAATAGTAGTGTTCCCATGGAGATAAGCACAACTAAGTCTCTGTAAAAGGAATAGAAGTAATCTGCTTTGAATGAAATATTTTTGCATTTTAAGTAATGTTACTTTAATACATACTTCATTCTTCTCTGACAAAGTGCTCTTTGATTTTTTAGAAAATGTGTAATCAAAACAAAGATCAAGTTCTATTGTACTCTCCTCCCTGGTTCCCTCTCCACAATGGACAATTCGTAGATAATAATTTTGTGGTAATGAGAAGTTGAAATCAGAAAATATTCCAATCTCTTTCTAAGATACAGGCAGAACCTAAATAGCATGCAGAAAAAATGCAGTTGTACACTGCCCTCAAAGCAGCAGGAGACACTGTACAGAAAAATGCTTTTACTTCTTCAGTAATCATGACCTGGCAAGCCATTCACAGCTGATGGTTCTTTATTATAAATTACTGAGCACATTTCAGAAAGACATAGGTGGGACCAAAATGGCTTCAATTCACAGTATCCTGGGACAGTAAAAAATAACTGTACCAGCATCAGCATCAAATATCCTGAAAGACTTCTCCTGATAATTCTCACTTTTCTGTTTGATAAAACCTCTTCTAAAAACAAAGTGATTTTTCTGACAATGTGCAAAGAAGTCATTTTGCTCCTGTTCATTTGCTCTGAATAAGGATTTCAGCCAAGCTTCAGGCTGATCTTGACTGCACCATTGCACATCCAGAGGCACTCAGCGTGGATCTGCAGTTACCCCGCCACAGCACGGAGCTGTGCCAAAGGTCTCCGTCTCCTCTCACACCTTAGCAATTACAAAGATTTGTAACAACATTGACAGCACTTCAGAAGAGACCTGGACTTCACAGCTCTGCAGGCAAGGGTGAATGCTACTCCTGCCTGGCTCCCCTGCTCCCAGACATTGCCAGTCCACCACCCACCAGAAATATTTGATTTACCAACGTCCCACCTCTCTGCTGAGGACTAGTTCTCTGTCATTCCCCATGTTGATGCCCTTCTTTTTGAGAGGAGTGATGACTTACTCATCCTCCAGTAGCACACACCTGGACTTTTCAGAAGTCTGTGGAGGTCTGCAGGAATCCAGGAGAAGGGCAGACAAAATGCCAGGGAGGATCCTGAGGAGCTGGACATGCACCAGCTAATTTGGGGATGGGGTCTGTATGGTGACTGACAATGGCCCAAGTAGGGCATTCACCTGACTTCAGAAGGAGTAGCAGCAAGGCTGGCCTCCAGCTTCAGTGAAGAAGGAGAGGACAACTGCTGGTCCTACACAGGTCTCCAGCCAGCTCTGTAATTGCCAGCTCTCAAACACTCCTGGCAATATAAAGATATCTGCAGTCCCAGCTCTTTAATCATGTTCTGTTTTTAGCTGTCTCCATATAGTGTTGAAATACTCCCCATGTTTTAGAGCAACCTGAAGTTCTAAAAATTCAATCCGTGATGAGCTGCTTCAGTTGGGATTTCAGCTTCCCAGACAAGACCAAACACCATGTTGCAGGTGTGGGTGCAAGTCCTACTAACATGGGGGTAGAGGCTGCATCTGCTAGTGTGTGACAGTGTCAAAAATCCATTTTATGGCATCACGAATCTCTTATCAAAGCCCTGTTTTCAGAGGTAAAAGACCCAGGCAGTGATTACCGCATGGTGCTAGGAGTCTATAGCACCGTGTGAGGAGGTGTTCTGACCAGAAAAGACCATGGGAGAAACAGCAAAGAAGGATTCCCCAAGGAGGCTCAGGTTTGAGACCTGCTTCTCTGACATGAGATATAAGAGCAGATGTATGGTGTATGAGAAGGCAGCTGCTGTGGTTATCACTTGTTCTGAGTCTTAGTTCTGATGGAGAAATGAGTACTTTTCTAAAATTGAAGTGGCCATTGTCAGAGGCTGAAGGGCTCAGGCTAGGCAATGCAGAAGAGCATGAAGTTGTGATGTCTCTTTCTGAGAGGATCTTCTTGAATATTGTGTGCCATCATGGTCCCCACAATGTAAGAAGGGTATTGAGGACCTTGAATGCATCCAGAGGAGGGCAACAAAGCTGGTGAAAAGACTGGAAGGAGTGTGCTGTGAGGAGTGGCTAGGAACATTGGACCTGTCTAGTTTGCAGAAAAGGAGGCTATGGGGTGATCTCATTGCTTTCCACAGCTTCCTGAGAAGGGGAAATGAAGAGGGAGATACTGGTCTCTTCTCTTTGACATCCAATGACATAACACGTGGTTCAAAGCTACATCAGGGAGGTTTAGACTGTAGATTAGGAAGCATTTCTTTACTGGGAGGGTGGTCAAACACTGGAAAGGGCTTGGACTGCATGATCACTATAGGTCCCTTCCTAACAGACTGAAACCATTCTATTCTATTCTATTCTATTCTATTCTATTCTATTCTATTCTATTCTATTCTATTCTATTCTATTCTATTCTATTCTATTCCAAATGGATACTGCTTTTGTTCTGGATATTAAGCAGGAGGTGGGGGTGGCAGCTACAGTAAATTGCAATGACTTCACTGGAGTCAATAGCAAATTGCAGAGACTCACTCTGTCAATAACTAAACTCCCCGGGGCTGATAGAATCGGTCATAACTTCATTGAAATCCACTGACGTCCATGTGATCCTGAGGTTTTGTTATTGATTATGTTAGGAGTAGGACAAGGCCTAAATTTAATGTGGTGATGGTCCAGGAATAGGATACATTATTTCAAAGCATTCTACTGAAGTTAATTGGGGCCTGTCCCAGACAAGGCTGTCTCTTTCAATCATTAAAATGCTGCTTGCCAATCTATGATTTGCCCTGCAGATGTGAAAATCTGCACTGACGTATGTAAAGCAGAAGGGCTTTGACTATTTCAGGTTTCGTTTAGGTGTGTAGTCTATGGTTGCCTCAGGTAACGCTGAGGTACTACTTAATCATGATAACATGATTAAGATGCAAATCCACATGCCTAATTTAAATACATTTGTTCTCTGAACCATCCACCTGGGTGTAGTTTCTAAGAGTAAATGCAAAGTACTCACAGCAGGCTTCAGCTCAAGCAGAATCTTAGGGACAGCTTCCAAATGTAATCAGTCATTGTCATAGTAGAAAGTTGAAGTCGCCTTTTTTAAAAGTCCAGGTGTACACATGCTCTTCACTGTTTCTGTTACAGAATCACAGAGTAGTTGGGGTTGGAAGGGGCCTCTGGAGGTCATCTGAACCCACTCCCTCTGCTCAAGCAGGGCTACATAGAGCCCCAGGGCAGTGGGCAGTATCTATAGGAGTGAGAGAATATTTCCAGGGGTGGAGACTCCTCAATCTCCCTGGGCAACTTGTGCCAGTTCTCAGTCACCTTCAGGGAGAATAAGTGTTTCTGGACATTCAGATGGAAAGTCCCAGGTTTCCCACTGCCCACTGCCTCTTATCCTGTCAGAGGCACCACTGAAAACACTCTGGCTCCATTCTTTTTACACTCTCACTTCAGGTGTTTATTTTACTACACATTGGTAAGATCCCCTTGAGCATTCTCTTTTCCAGGCTGAACAGGCTTCCAGCCTTTCCCCATAAGAGAGATGGCCTAGTTTCTTAATCATCATAGGATTTCCTCCCTGGACTCTCTCCACTATGTCCATGTCTGCCTTGTACAGAGGAGCCCAGAGTTAGACAAATGCTCCAGCTGGGCCTCACCAGGGCTGAGCAGAGGCGATCACCTCCCTCTCCCTGCTAGCAACATTCTTCCCAACACAGCCCAGGATACCTTCGGCCTGCTGTGCCACAGGGAAGCATTGCTGATTTATGGAATTGCCTTTTTTTCTGGGGCAAATGGCCTTTGGGCAGAAGGGAGGTGATATCAGCCCTGGAGCCAGGGCTCACAGCTGGGGAACCTGCAGAGACACTGCTCAGCAGGGCTGACAGGTCTCTCCTCCGTGTGACAAGGACTGCACTAAGCTAACTGATGGATTTACCTTTCCAGGTCCTCTACAGTCATTTATCTTGCCCCAAAACCATCTGGTGTGTTACTACTGCAAAAGCCTCCTCCAGAAGCAGCCACCACTGAGCAAGGTACAGCTCCTGTTGTGAGGTCCTGCTGGACCCCTAGCAAAGCATGAGGATAGCACGGGCTGGAGGTGCACACCACATGGAGGAATTTGGGGCAGCAACCCAAGCTCTGAGCCACTCTGAGCCCTGGATGGACAGCTATTCCAGCATTTTGTCCCTGATGGCAAGTAGGCAGGCTCATGTATCTAAGGTGCCTGGCTGGTGAGACACAGCCTGGTCAGAGTGGCCATCTCCCTCCTAGCTGTGAGTAGACTGTCCTGTGTGGGACAGGCCATGACATTGGTGGTGGACTTGGCAGTGGTAGGTTTACAGCTGGACTTGATGAACTGAAAGATCTTTTCCAGCCTAAATCCTTCTATGATTTTAATGCAGTTGGCATGCAGCCACTGGGCTGCAGCTCAGGTTAGACTCAGATTCCCTGCAAGTTTACAGCTTGTCCTGTTCTGCCTGCACCTTATTCTGCCTGCTGCCTTTCCCCTTGAGAAAACTCCTGAGGCTCCAGTGAAGGTTTGCTTCATTTTCACTACCCCGAGGCAGGGCTGTGGGCCTCACTCAGCACAAAGTATGAGCTCTAATGGTGTTTTAATGGCTCTTTTTAGCTAGTGTATGACCCTGCAGGACTTTAGCATTCCCATGAGCACACATATAATCCTTCAGTAGTTTTTGTTTGCAGGCTCCTTTCCTCATCACACTGAATGAGAGTGATCAGGTGAAGAAGCCTGGTTCTTTAGACTACAAGCTGGGCACATGCTGAACATTTCTCCTATAAAAGCCCTGATTTGTATGAAAATCAAATATGCACTGGGAAATCACCTAACAACAGTATGTTCAAGTGGATCTTGGAATGTGGAATGTTTTGATCTTATACAGTAAGACCATCCCCCAAACTACATTGCAAGCAGAGGATTATCACTGCCATGCAAAAGTTGAGAGAGCTGGAACACTCTCATATAAAAATGAGCAAAGCCACTGTTTTGTAGAAGCAAGCCAGCTGGATATGCAGTGTGAGCATGTATTATGATGAGCCTGGGTCATTAGCAGTCACCAGTTTTGAAGCCCTCAGTGAATAAATTTGCTGTTTCAGGAGAAAAAAGGGAGCATGGTATCTGCTTTGTCAGTAGTCACTGCAGAAGTGAATGATGAAAAAACAGGAACAGTCTATGAAGAACTGCCCAGATACATGCTGGTTTTCTCAAGCTGTCATAAGAAATGTACAAGAGAATTAAGTGCTAAAATAGAGGAAGAAATCAATCATAAGAGTCCTGGGGCTGTGAATAGTTACAAGGGATGAGATCTACCAAGTGTGCCACACCTATAGATATGATGCAGAACTCCAGAGATCAGGTCATTGTTTATCATGTCAACGCATTTGTCAGTAGTGACCCAGATAGAGTGTGCTCATGAGCTGCAGAATTAAGGAACCTTTTTCCAGTGGATCTGTGCCCTGTGCACTAACCATCATTCTTCTACTCATTCTCTGTGTCATTTCCATAGCAGCACCGCAGAACTGCTCTGTGTCCATCACTCAGACCTGTACCTGCCTTTCCCACCCATGCTTCTCATGCCTCTGCCCTCCAGCCCTCTGTAGTATGCTGAAGTGTTTTCCACTTCCTTCTGATTCATGTCAGTATTTCCAGTTCCCTTTCTGTTTCCCACCTACCTCCTGTGGGTTCTCAACAGAGTGCTACAAGGATCCTGGCTGTGCTGGTTGCCAGACCCAGTAGGTAAGGCCTGGAGGCAGTCTTGCCTTTCTCCATTTACAGAGAACTTGCAGGATGACAATATCTTTGCCATTTCTATGCTTTTGCTAAATTTGGTAGAAATCAGGTTCCATAGGTGCTGGTGCAGAGAGAGCATCAGACACATAATAGGAGACAGTTGCTAAGGAAATCAGAAACCCAGAACACCAGGCTCCTGAGGAGTTCTCACTGTGATTCGTAAGAATGCTGATAGCATAAATACCTGCATGATGAAGAAGTAGATGCAGAACAGCCACAGAAATACCCCAGAGATTTTGAAAAACACAAATCTAGAAAGGGACATCACAGAAATGCTAAGAATTTGAGGGTTTGATAGAATGCTGTATGAGAGTTGTGAAAGATCCTGGTATCTACAAGATACACCCAACATGAGGAGGATGACACAAAAGCATCTGAGGATTAATGTGCTGTGTGACTGATTCTTTGCATTCAAAATCCAGCTCAACCTCTTTCAGAGCCATAAGATATTGCTGAAAGTGGGTACAAAAATCTGACAGGATGAAGCAAATGATATTTCTTTTGTGGCTTTCTGGACATCACAGGGCAGAGCAGGAGTCCTAACAGCATGTGAGCATTTTACAAAAGTGGCAGTGAAGAGAAGATAGGAAGTGGGAGTGAGTCTGATAAAGAAGAAAAATTGAAGCTTTTAGTTCTAAAGAATTCAACTGCAGGAAGGCAGAGGAGCACTTTAATGAGGTTCTTAGCAGAGAAGTGGGCAAAGGTGAAGAGTAAGTGGCCATTTTCCAGATAGCTGAGCTGTTTGCAGCAGGATTTTGGAAAAAAAAAAAAAAAAAAAAAAAAGAAAATATACAAAAGACACTTACTTGGAAGACTCGGGCTCAACAAGGGAGCAGGGCGCAGTGTTCCTGCAGAATGACTAAAAAATGGATGGTAGAGATAACATGAAAGCCTTTACAAGCTATTTTTACAGGCTTGGGGGATTGAAACAATAATAGAAAGGTTGACTGGGACCTGAATTGCATGCCCAGTTTGGAGAAGGGAGGAAAACAAGAGTGTGGGAACATCAGAAGCTGCTCTTTAAGGATTGTAAAATGTAACTGGCTAGCTGTTGACATCCCTGAAGGCCTTTCAGTCAGTGCCCTGATCCAAATGAGCAGCTCTCTGGATTTAGGCTGGGCAGACACAGGGACACACAAGGTAGGTACTCTCTTCTGACTGCTGAGGCTATGCTATTAATGTATCTTCTTGTGTCTGTTTCTGGATGGCCTGTGAGTTTCTTCTCTGTCTCTCAACACTTGTCACTCAGCCTCAAACACTACCCATGTACAAAACCACACTACCCAGAACAGCTGAATTCCTGAGCAGCCTCCCCTCTATGAAGCTTATGTTTACTTCATCTTAAAGATTCCTTAAATGGAAAAGCAGAATTTAAACCTATCACAGCTTTAAGTCCTAAACCAGCATTTGTGGAACTACTTCATTTGGTTTGTGCTGTAGTCTCAGCAAAATGCACCTACCACAGGCCATATGGCAAAGATTCTGCATTCTGTACCCCCAGCAATAGTGTTATTTCTCCCAGTTTTATTGCAGTGACATACAACACTGATGAGCTCAAAACTTTTCTGAATAGGACTCAGAAAGACTTGGCAGTGTATTGCATGACAGTGCTATTTGCAACTTGGCACTTCTCCCCGATGTACTGTTTCACATTAGTCATCAACTTTAAAACCCATCTCTCCTTTATTGGCTTCAGGTCAGAGACTGATGCCCTGATTCACTTTGAGAAGCACCCAACTCTGCAAATATTCCTACTGATGTTCAAGGATGTCCTGTTCAGTTTTCAGAGCAGGTGGTTATGAAACGATCATGTGCTTTTCCATGAAATATAACCATGTTAAAAAAATTCCAGTATATAATTTTCAGTCACCTTTCAGAGCAGAGTTGTATTGCACACATACCAGCTCCTTTCCTGCTTATTAAATCCGACTGTTGTCTAAACCTGCAAATTTTTAAACTAATATTTCAATATCCCAACCTAGCCATTTAAAACTACAAGACACTACAGATAATTAGAGTCTTAAAATCAAATGCTTTCTGGTGCTCATGTCTTAGCCTCCCATCATGAGCTGCTTTTAAGCCAGTTGTCTGTCTAACTCAATGCTTTACTGCATTATCATACCAAAGCCAGTAGTCAATTAATCTTTAACTTTTCTCTTTATGAAGTGCTTTTAAAAATCTTGGCACAAAATATCTTCTCTATTTTCTCTTACAATCATCCCACTAACAGCTCTGAAATATTGCAGTGAATTAGTTATGCAAGACTTCTTATCATTTCACATCATCTGTCTCATCATTTCAAATAAGGCACTGAAGCGCTGATTTACCAAGACCTGTCTCAAATAGATTACTGCATCTTTCAGAAATAACAGTATTTTCTTCCTAATACATGTTTATGTTGGGTTTCCCCACCTCAGCTCTCTTTGACTGCATTTATTTTTACTGCAATTTATGGAATATTGTCTCACTGACAGGATTGGTTCAAGTATTTTTGAACTCTGCAAGTTCTACACTGACTTGCCTTTTATTGCCTCTGATGCCTTTCACCTTCTTTGCTGGGCTGGCTGGCAAGTTCAGCTAGCTCCACATTCCCAAAATAAAGAAAAAACAACATATTCTTCAGGTTCTGTAATCATTTCCCTCAGCAGAGTTGCTGAAAGGCTGAGGAACACCAGCCTTCATCCTGGCAGCATATCATTGCTTAAGCACACTCTGTAGGTACTTCAACTGCTGGGACATATGGTGCAAAATATGAGCCAGCAAATAATTTCCAACTCTCATGGTCTTTAAGGCCCTGAGATTCCTCATTCAGCAGCCTGCACTGCAGCAAGCACATCACCACATTCTGTGGCATCTTCCTTTTCCCTGACTTATATCCACTTCAACAGTAGGAAAACAGTAGCAGCAGATTGATTGGAACACAGTCCCCACCTTTCAGCACAGAAGGCTTTATTTTAAATGTACATTTACCTTTTATCTTGTACCTTGCTTGTACTTGTCATTTCAATAGTTACCAGGTAGGCAAAGGAAAGGAATGCAACCCCAGATAACCTAGCTAACAAATGTCATGGGCTAATTTTTAGTGAAGGAGTTTTTACACTTTGAAATGACTCAGCAGGAGCTGCCATAAAATCTTCGCATATTTTAATATTTTTTAAAATAATGGTGGAATAAATAACAAGTCATTAATGCTCATCATAAAAATGTAAACCAAACCTCAGAGATTTTCTTCAGCTTGCTAGTAAACCTGGCAGTTTGCTGTTCCAACAAAAGCAATATATCTAAGAAAGCAGCAAGTACAATTTATTCACGCTTGACCTGATGTGAGAATGCAAGGATGCAGAGTGATCTGAGTCACTTGAAGGCTCAAGCAACTTATTTCTTGCTTTTAGAATGCTACAAAGTGCAGGGAGTACCCTGAAATGGCTTTTACTGGCAGGACACAGCCAGGACTGCCCAGCAGCTGCCCATAGCACTCAAGAGCTTAACCTTTGCTTTAGTGTAAGTGCTCCCACTTAGTTCCCTCAAAGCTGGCCGGGCTCCATCATACCTGGTAAATTGTCAGCCCCCTTATCTCCAGGCATCTGGCACAGCAAGCCACAGCAGAGTTCTGGCAGCCAGAAATTTTGGTGTGTGTGGCTGCCACACTATGCTGGCACACAGGGGTGGGCTGCAGCCCACTGCTCACCCGGCTGAGCCCAGACTGGCCCAGCCACCAGAGCCTCTCCTGGCTCCCAATGGGCTGTGCTGGCTGGAAGAGCCTTGTGGTCCTGTTTTGGAGAAGGCTTTGAGCACAAGCAGGAGATACCAGCCCAGCCTCTGTTCCTCACTGCTGGCTGTCACTTTGCCACACTGCAGCAGCAAGTTTGGTGCTGCAGGAATCCCCTGAGCCCTGGAGAGTTGGGGGCAATGCCCTCTGTGGTGCAGACCAGTGCATCCTCCTTCCCACGGCCATGCTTTCTACACAGGTGTCTTCTACTTCAGCCTGAGGAGAGCTGCAAAGGAAACCAAAGCTTAAAGCAAGGCCCTGGGAAGGGAGAGAGCATGGTTGAGGTCCCTGTAACACAGTGACCATTGCACCCAGCAAGGGCAATGCCCACAGCTCTGCTCCTTCCTAGGAGACACGACTGAGAGCTGGCATGGTCACATGAGCTCATGACCCACTGCAGTGGAGATGTTGAGGGCCGGGGTGTAACCCAGCAGGCACGATAGGCTGTTTTTTTCAGTCTGAGGTAAGATGTGCAGATGTGGAGAAGGCAGATGGGAGGATCCAAGTCACCTCATGGCCAGCTCACCTTGCGAGGATTCCTGCCTGTGCACACAAAGGGATGACAGTCGGTGGCTGTAGAAATGGGGGAGGCAGGGCAGCTGTGCCTGGTGGGGCCTGGGCTTAGGAGCAGCCTCAGTCTCCTGAGACTCTCTCTGCTCGACTAGGGCTCAGTCAGAGAAGAAATTCAATTTGAGTGGCCAGATGTGCCCCCTACTTCTCCTCCTCTTTGGGCATGGAGAAGTCCTGTAATATGTGCACATGTATTTGTGTGTGACATGGACAAGCCAGATTCCTGGAAATATTTCAAACATGAATCTAAACAGTCAAAATCTGGAAGTAGACACAAAAACACATAGAAGAAAATATACAGAAATACATAGAAAATACCTAGTCAAGAGATACAGAGGGGAGTAGTTTCCCATTAAATACCACTTAAATTGTGATGATTACTTCAATCACAAAAGGGCCAGCAATTTGGTTTTACACTACAACAGTCACAGTGTTAGAGCACAGGAGGCATGCTGGGAGTGAGGATTTACATGTAGCTGAGTCATGGTGGTGAGAAAGACAGAGAAAAATGGAAAGATGGGCTAGACCCTCAGGCTGTGGTTGGACAGTGCCAGACCTCCAGCAGCAAGATTTCCTCCTGCTGCTCGCTCCTGTGCGAGCTGGGTGCTGGTGCTCTCTGTCTGCACTCCTGCAAGCGCTGTTCTCTGTAGCTCCTCCTCCACCCATTTTATGGTAAAACGAGTTAGGGACAGGAGTGAAGGGGACAGAAACAGCTGTCATGTCTCAGGGCCATGTGGGTAGCAAAGAGGGGCAGGGAGTGACCTGTAAAAGCACCACTGCTGTGGCAACGTGTCCTGCATTCTCAGGGTTGGTGGGATGGTTTTGTAGAGAGGTGAGGCACAAGGTGTTGGAAAATATCTATGTTTTCTTCCCCTGGGAGACAGAGAATGATTTGAGATTAAACTGCAAGAGTTGTTTCGTAACAATTGGAGTGACAATTAGTGACAATGGCAGGCAGCTGCTGTACTGTGACCGTGGGTTATTAAGCTAATCATAATTGTCTCCCTGTTACCTTGTGCTCCTCCCTGTCTGTATGGGGCATCCATCTGTTGTCGCTCATTCTGTAATTAAACCGGAAGCTCTTTGGGGCAGGGACCATCTTTTCATTATGTCTTGCATGAGGGGGTCCCAATCAGAACCTCTAGCTGCTACTCCAGCACAAATAAAGTGGCAGTAAATAAAGGAAAATACTCTACTTCGATTTGAATGCCGGCTACAGCTTAGAAAGAATTACTGTTAATGAGAAGTGGTTTGTGAGAGAGAAATGTGCTCCATCAGAGGCAAGGCATGTGCTTCGCTGCTGGGGAAGGCTCAAGGATCACAGTGAGACCCATCCTCCTGTGACAGCAGTGTGCCAGCTCCAGCACCCGGTGGGAAGGCAAAAGCTTTGTTTCCAGCCTTTGGTGGAGGAGGCACCTGGGAATTTGCCACAGGTTGTGTACCACTGAGTCAGGGAGAATCTGGTCAGCTGGGGGAACCCAGGAGCCGTGACCCTCCATGGCCCTCTCTCACAGCCCTGATCCCTGGAGCTGTGACCCTTCCCCCGTGTGTGAGCTGTGGCTGGGTCCTCTGCTCTGCAGGGGACACCACAGTCAGGATAGGACTTCAGGAGCCTTCGTGTCAGGTCAAAATAGGAGAAAAAGCCCATCCAAACATGGCACACAGTGCAACTCCTTGGTCCAGGCAGATCACCACTTAAATCTCTTTCTGAAGGATCCTTTCTAGGCCCCTACAAAAGTGTATTCACTGCTGCATTAGCAATCTGCTGCAGAGGCTGAAAACAAAAGCCCACCATGCCAGTTCATTCTTAACCGGGCATCTAGCTTCAGATGTGTCAGATGTGCTCTTGTTTTATTTGGAGCTCCGGAAGGCTGGGAGTGCACACTTTATGGAACACCCTGCGGGGGCCACCTCTCGCCCAACAGCAGCAGGACACGGTCCCAGGACATCTCTCGCCCAGCAGCACCCGGCAGGGCAGCAGGACGCGGTCCCAGGACATCTCTCGCCCAGCAGCACCCGGCAGGGCAGCAGGACGCGGTCCCAGGACATCTCTCGCCCAGCAGCACCTGGCAGGGCAGCAGGACGCGGTCCCACGCGTGGCAGCCGCAGCAGCCCACGCCGCGCACGCCCCATCCCGGCGCTGCCGGCAGCCCCTGTGGCATCCCCTCGGAAAACAGGAGCTGCCTTTGTGATCGCTCCCGCTCCCTGCAAAACAGCTGAAAACAACCCTCTGCTGCCGTAGGAGAATATTGCCAACCCGCCCCGAGAGCGCGGCGCATGTTATGAATATTAACATCGAGGCTTGGTGTAAAAAATAACCCGAGTGCCCTCTAGTGACACGGGACCGGAGCCGTGCCGGGCTGCGGGGCACGGGGCTGCCGGAGCGAGCGGCTGCGAGCCCACAGGGGGATCTGGGGGAGAGACTCTGGCAAGGCTGAGGATTTATGAAAATAACTCGTGGCCTTGTCATTGTAGCCTGCTGGAAACCCTGTTTGCTGTGGCAGCCGTGCAGCCTGGGGTATGAGCGTACAAGCACGCTGACCATGTGCACAGCCCGCTGGTAAAGGTACAGGCACCGTCCCTGACCTGCCTTTTCTCAGTCCTGTTACCCAGGTTCTCTGGTTCTTCAGCTTTTTCCTGCCTTGAATTCATAAACTCCCCTGTGACACAATATTTTCCATGGAAACCAGTGATAGAGTCCCTTGCAGTTCTATCATCAGCTGCCGTTTCAAAGCAATGAGGCAAGCGAGGGGATGGTGACATCTTAGTTCAGCCCTCCCCTCTTGCCCCTACAGCAGCAGGGCTGTAAGCCAGAGCCCACCGCTCTGAGCCAGGCTTCTCTCCTCTCCCTCCCTCCTTTCAGCCCTGCACCCAGCCAGGGTGAAGAAATCTCTGTTCCTCCAGCTCTCTCCCCCCTGGGGGCTGTACCTGTCCCAGACAACTCCCTGTTTTTTGTCGTGGCTTTGCTGTGTCTGTCCATTCACATTTGTGCAACTGCAGCAGGCTCAGGTGGGAGCTCACCGTTCCCTTGGCTTCCTGGTGAAAATCTATTTACTGGAAGTGAAGTGAGGAAACACAAAGCTGAGGAAATTGCTGGTGTCTTCAGCAGGCAGGCAGCTGGACTGGCACTGCCATTGCTTGGAAGAGGGAGTCAGTTCAAATGGGCAGCCTGATTGCCAATATATCTTCCTGATCTAATGAGGCTGCTTGGAAGAGAAAGAAGCTCTCATGCAATAATGCAAATTATCATTGTAAATCAAATAACAATAATAAATAGCTAGGGTGATAACGCTGATTGTAATGATTGTGTTTATTGTGGCAAAGCAAGACAAGATCAAAATGCCACTGATCTGATCTCATAAGCTGTCCTTGGCCCATACGGGCTGCAATCCCAACACACAGACCTGCACACTGGCAGGAGGTAGGGAATGTTCACATCAGCCACACACAGGGCCTTAGGAAAGTTTGCAGGTTGTGACCTGTTCAGTCAGAGATACTGGACTGCCTAATGCCTCCAAATATTCTGATGATTTTGTTTTAAAAGCAATGGAAGCTTGAAATAAGTGAGAGCTGAGTGGATTATTACTTGGCTTTAGACTGCTGAAGGATGAGGATTTTAATATGCATGGCCAGTTTGCAGAGCTTTTCTCTTCCATTGCTCTTTTGCAAAGCATTTAAAGATATTGACTTAGAACTATAAAGCAAACTCTCAAAGATTACTTCCAGACAAAAAGCCTTTTTTTTCCCTAGGAACTCTGATTGGGAGGATGTAGCTAGTATCTGCACTTGATTTATAAAGGAGCAGTTCTGACCCCTTGAATATTGCAGATGCCTTGTGAATATTATTTTTTCAAGCCCTGACTAGCTGTGAGAAGCCAGAGTATGACTGCTGGGCTGGATATTATCTTGGAGGAGGACCCCAGGGTGGGTCTCTTGGGGGTCAGGAGTGAGGGCCTGTCTCTTCCCAGCCATGGGGACTGCACAGCTGATGCTGGCTGCAGTCTGCATTGCACTGCAGAGGAACAGGCAATCACTCCTGCATGTCTCAGTCCATAAACCAGCTCATAAATCACCCCCGCAGCAGCAGCCCAGGGAGGGGACGGGAGCTTGTGATAGTATTTCTCCATCATTTCCAGCCAGAACCCTCTTTCCAAAGTGCCATTTTCCCCTCCCTTAAATCCAGATTTAGTGCTGAAGATCCTGCTTGCTGCAGCAGAAGACCATAACCATGCCCCCTAACCGTGATGGGGATGTTAACCACAGCCCTGTGCTGTAATTGCAGCAGGAACTGAGTTGGCAGGGCTTCTGGCTGCTCCCTGCCTGTCAGAAGCTGTCCTTCCAGGATCTTTCTCCCTCTGTAAGAGTTAACAAACAAGATGAATTAATTAAGCAATAAGATGCCACATTGCTGCCTGTGACTGGACTTCTCCAATCAGACTAAGAGCAAACACTCTAAGTCAGCAGCCCTGAGTCCCTGGGGAGTGTCAGAGCTTCCAGCACTCAGGTTTGCTGCACACCAAGCCATGGTGCCACTCCTGGTTTCGTGCAAGCTGACGTGTGAGCACAAGCCAGGCTGTGGGGATGAGCAGGGCACTGAGCTTGCAGCCACTGGCTCCTCTAAGTAGCCCTGTGTTTATAGATTTAATGGTTCAGCTTTGCAGCTTGCCAGATGTAGGCCAAAACAGTTTACTTTCCTTACCTTCCCCTTGCAAATAATTAAGAAAATGTAAGTTTTAAAAGGAAAGGAAAGGTAACTTTTGTGTTGCATCATAAGATTGGCATGACACCAAGGTCATGCCATTTTGCCTCTCGGTTCAGAAACCTTCCTCCAACCAGACCCCAGGCTCTGCCTTGAAGTCATTCACCCTGCCTTGTCCCCCTTGGCTACTTTGCTTCTCCTGGATAGGCAATATTGATGGCTGATTTGTGGTCTCCTGCTGCCCGTGGTTACACTTGTGTTTTCCTCACTCAACAGCTAGTAGGAATCCCTTCCCAGATCTGCCTACTGAATGCAGCATCTCTCCTGAGTCATCGTAAAAATCTTCTAACAGAGGTTCTATGGTGAAGAGGACAAATGGAGAGGAGTTTAGCCATGGGCAGCAACGGGGATGGTTTTGCTGCTGCCCTCTGCTTTGTTGCATATTGAAGTTCTCTGTCCCAAAGCACCTGGGGTGGGAGGGACTGTCCCTTGGAGGGTGTTTGCAAAGCACTTCACTCCCATGACCCACCAGGGAGCCCCCAAGGAGCCCCCAAGGTGCAGTGAAGGTGGCATGCACTCCCAGTAGGTTCAGAGGTGCACCAAGGGGGTCTCAGTGCAAGCCATAAACAAAGTCCTGCAGCTGTGGGGCAAGGAAAGCATGTGCTCGTGTCTCCCTGAAATACAGCTGGTTTTCTCTCCAGGGTACTGGCAAGATAGGACATTGTTCAGCCATTTTACATAATATTAAGTTGAAAAATGAAGACAAAAACTCTAAAAGTAAGCTGTCTTTGAACCAGGATCAGTGCTAGAGTGGAGAATAAAAGTGAGCACTTTACCCTGCCTGGGGCTCCAGGCACCTGGTGGGGAATGAGTAAATTTACTGCCCAAATTAGAAGTGAATTTAATTTACTTGCCTTCACCTTTGATGAGCAGAATCAAAATCCCTGCCCTTCCCGTGCTGATGGAAACAGCACAAAGATGTGTGGGCTTCCTCAGCACCCTTATGGTCCTGTGGTGTCCCCTTCTTCACCTCCTGTCTGCCCCTTCATCTACTGATCAAAAACCTGAATTCATAGACTGATCCTAGGGTGAGAATGATGTCTTCACTCATTTCTATTATACATCAAGAGAATACTTGCTCATCTGGAATAAAAATAGATCCAACAGCTAAGGAATCAGAAGGCAGAGCTAGGCAGCAGCCTTTGTCCAGCTGTGAAACCAACACCCAGCCCCTCATTGCTGCTCCTGGGCAGTAAATAATTCCTACTGAAGACAAAGGAGATGGGGAGTGGGAGACAGAGAACACATGCTGCTTCATTTAGCAGCACATCCCAAATTTTAACTGCACTGACCAGCATTTAACCTTCTGATAAAAGAATGTGTCAGGAAGGGGCTTGCAGGCTGCCAGGATGGAGGTGGCAGCCACATGAGTAGCTGCTGTCTCTAGAAAATGCTGGCAAACAAATATCAGACACCTTCTGTTATGTCTGAGCCACACAGGGCTCTGAGAGGGGATGGTCAACATCAGGAACAAGGGCAAGGAAAGGGGCTTGGCAGCTGCTGGCCTTGCAAGGGGCTGTGCCTCAGTGCATTTGTTCCAGCAAGGGTCAAATCCAGTGCCTGCAGAATGCAGTGGGAATCTGGCAGCTGGACTCCCTGGGAGCCAAGCTGCTGCTTTAAGCTGCCTGAGCCCCCTGACATGGCCAGCTCTGTGCTGGACCCCACGCCATCAGCACTGAGAATGTGGCTCACACAGGTGGCACTGACAGCAGGAGCAGGGTCTGCTTTCCCACCTCATGAGAGATGGAAGGCATCCCAGCTCTGCTTCAAGTGCAAAGGGTTTGCACATGGCAGTGGCTGGGCAGTAGCTGGTGCTGTGCTGCCTGAGGTCAGCTCTCCTCCGTGGTGCCAGTGGTGCTTTGGAAGGATCTGCTAGAGGAAAAGGCCTAGCACCAAGAGACTATAAAAGAAAGCTGAGTCTTTCTGTTAACCTCTCTTACCTCTTGCACTTCTTTGATTGTTCATTGGGGTGGTTGGAAAGGCATGCTTATGCTGCCCTCTGTCCAGCACCTTGTATTGCCTCCTTTTTTACAGTGAGGTTGGTGAAACTATTGAACAGGTTGCCCAGAGAGGTGAGAGATCCCTGGAAACATTCAAGGTCAGGTTGGAGAGGGCTCTGAGGAGCCTGATCTAGTTGAAGGTGTCCCTGCTCATTGCAGGGGCTTGGACTGGATGACCTTTAACAGTCCCAAATGCTAAATGATACCAGGACAACTCAGGTACAGTTGATGTTACTGAGACCTGGATGACCAAAGGGACACAAAACTTTATTTTCTCTGTCAGCTGTGAACTACCTTGCTATCTAGTAGTGATGTTCCATCATGATGAAAGAGAAACCCTCCAGTCTGAATGATACCATTTCAAAATAGCTTTGCTTTGTTTTCCAAAGCCTTCAGACATTTCTAACACATGCAGTCCTTGCAAAATTTCCTGAGAAAGTGACAAGCAAACAGCGATTCTCACAGAGAAAGAACATGTGCTTTCCACTTCACTTACACCCTTTGTACCGTGAGGCAGAGGAACTCTTGGATCGATTGGCAGGGCATGCTCCTCCTTGCTAAATGCTCCAGCAAGCCCAAAGGAACCCAACCAGTGAGAAGGGAAAGGCAGACATATTACCAAATGGTATAATTCTCCATAGATTTTCAATACCTAGTGATGTGTCTCTGAATAAAGCACATCAAGCATATTGGATAGCCTGGTGGCTGTTCTTCACCAAAACGTTTTCTAGCTCCTTTGTCACATACTGTCACTAAATCTCATGGAGTATCTCACACGAAAATGAGGTGGAATTGAAATAAATTGGCCTGGAGGCAGCTGCAGGCTTGTGGGTGTTTAATGTTTAAAAGACTAGAAAGCATCCTTTCATTCCACAATATCCATTTGGTAAAGAACTGTTTCAGAAGTGCTATATCCTGTATTATTATATGTGTTGTTATCAGGCCTCAGATTCAAATTTTATCAGGCCTTAGATTTCAATTTTACAAAAATAGGACTACTTTGAACCTGACACCAAGAGATTAAGAATTTGTCCTGCACTGTGCAGCTTATGTTTGAAATACAGATAACAGATGACAGGTTCGGGGGGGGGGGGGGGGGGGGGCACGAGAAGGTTCAGTTACCTGCCTGAGATCATGCAGCAAAGCATCAGACCCTAATCCACAGCCCTGGAGCTGCAGGGACATTCCAATCCTCACCCATGCTTTGGGTGGCATGGCTTGTCACTCTTTGTGTCTCAGAATGAGTTATGGAGTAAGGGATACAGCTGGGACTGAAACATGAAAACACAAGGGGAAAGAATAAAAGAGAAGAGGCAATGACAACGAGCCCATTTTCAGGTGTTTTGGCTTCACGGGGATGAAAGAAAAAAGTCAGCTGGCAGAAGCAGACAGCAGTGCTGACAGTGCCCCGGCAGAGAACAGTTTGGAAGGTGTCTAGAGAGAAGCAAGAGAGAGGAAAGGGCTGCCAAGCGGGCATAGGGTCATGGCTGGTGAAAAGGGAGGTGAAAGTTGGGTGAAGTGGGTGAAGAAGGGGCAGAGGAGCTTACAGACAAGCTGGGAACAAGGAGGAAGGTGACAGCTCTCTGAAAGTCCTGCAAGCTGAAGACTTAGATGAAGATTTAAACCAGGTTGCAGGGTAGATGGAGGATGCCACAAGGACAAGCAGGCTCAATCCCATGGGTAGCAGAAGTGAAAGGAATTGCAGCAACACATCCAGCAATACAGCTACTGCAGACTTCAGCTTGAGGAAATGCAGCAAAGGGGCAGAGAATGAACGATCTTTTTGCTTGGGAGAAAGCACATCTATCCCCTGGTGCTAAGTCATGAAGGCAGGAGCATTGAACCCCTCTTGCTGGGGACATGAACACAGCCGTGAAGCCGACGCACCCTGGAAAACTCAAAGCAGAGGCGGGTGCCGCAGCCCCAACTCCGGCAGTGTGCCCGTGGCCCGGGGCGCAGGGCGGCCGGGAGGGGCCGGGGTCGGGGCCGGGGGTCCCGAGGCGGGGCTGCGAGGCGCCGTGCTGCTGGGGAAGGCCCGCGAGAGGGAGCCAGGAGAAAGGCAAAGGCGGCGCCTCCGCCGCGGAGCCCCGAGCGCGCCCGGCGTCTGCGGGGATCCGCGCCCTGAGAGCCGCGGCCCCGGGGCTGCCCTCCGAGGGTTAACAGCACCTCCACACGCGGGAATGCCCCAGGCGGAGATGCTCCAGGTGCCCTTTGCCGTCAAAGGTTAACCTGACACGAGGGGCACAGGTGGATGGATGCCGCTGGTGCTCGCCCCTCGTCCTCCTGCTGCGGTGCCCAGAGGGACGGGCCTTCGCCACGGCAAAGCGGGCTCACCTCAGCCCCGCCGCCGCGGCCGCGCTCCCTGCAGGGCCGAAGGGTCGGGGATGGTCCCGCCAGCCGCCCCAAAGCCGGCATCTTCCCAGGCACCATGGAGGGAGGACGAGGAGACGGTGGGAAAACTCAGCATGGATGGTGGGGATGAAAGCTGCTTTCGCAGCACCCATGAAGTCTTCACCTCATAATTTCACTGGGAAATAAATGGGGCGTGGAATTGCCCAGGGATGATCCTTTGAGCTCTAAGCTCCCAAGGAAGGTGAGCACATGTTTGTGTTAAGCCTCTGTTTAAGCCCTTTTCTGAGTGGTTACACAGCTGAGCACCTTTCAGGGGGAGATCTGGACCCAGAGGAGGTACATCCACTGTTGGGGGATCTGTTCTTATACGGCTGAAGTCTGTGGGGAGAGGTGGCCCAGGGAGCAGGGAGGGCAGCAGGGGCTGCGAACCTCGCTGCGAGCGCTCTGCGACACCTCCTGCGCCGCGGCTGGGCAGCGGCAGCGCCGCTCACCAGAGAGAGACAGGCTCTTCAGTCTGCGCCGAACCCAACACACAGAAACTGTCCTTTTAAAAGTGGCTACAAAAGTAAAATACAGCCCCTATTGAAAGGCAAATTAGTAGCAGGCTCTGTCTAGCAAGTGTTGACGGAAAGTGTACAGGCCTGTGATGTTATTACTCTCCCAAAGCTTCCTGCCACTCTGAGAGAGGCACAGTCGGGGCTGAATAAATAATACATCATAATTTTCGAGTCCCAGAGAGGTGACTCGGAGGCAGTTCAAAAGTTCAATGAATTATCAGTTCCCTTTGGGTTCATTATTTCTTTTGCAAAGGATGCTATCAATCTCTATAACTCACAAGCTACCAATAATAATAATAAGTAAAAGATCATTATGTTGAAATATGTGTTGTAAAGCAGCATAGCAATTTGGAAGATTAATTCAGTCCAGAAGGGGCAATAGCTGCTGGCTAGAGATGGGCTGGACACCAATTACTTCTCCCACTTATTACTTCCATGGACAGAAATTGGGCAACACCTGCAGTGCATGAATAATTTTCCTTGAGTTAACATGCTTTCAGTGCTGATTAACTCTATTTATACCTCATCTATACTGATGCGAGCAATGTGATTCATTCCTTTATTTCTGTAACTCTCTGATAAATGGCATTTACTTGCCACCTCTGACCTCTTCATGTGCATGCTGCCCATTAATCCTTCTCAGCCAGGGCTGCTACTGCCATTCCAGGCTGTTCAGTAGCCATCAAACAGCTGCTCTTCATTTTGTTTCCTTCATTTAAAAGCACCTGCTCTGCTACAAAAATGTGGGTCAAGGGGGAAAAGAGATGGGAAATTTCACTATGATGATGGATGGGGGGGGGGGGTGTATTTTGTGCACATGGTATTCAGTTCTTTAGGCTCTTTGTCCTATACAGAAACCTCAAGGCATTTCTGAAGAAATAATGATCAGATGTGATGTGTTTGGAGTATTT
The DNA here is from genome assembly GCA_003676055.1 of Chloebia gouldiae. Classification (NCBI taxonomy): domain Eukaryota; kingdom Metazoa; phylum Chordata; class Aves; order Passeriformes; family Passeridae; genus Chloebia; species Chloebia gouldiae. The sequence continues at coordinate 5,188,886 of QUSF01000004.1, read as the reverse complement.
AGCCCTGAGTGACTGACAGCTGCAAGGTAAGGTACCCTGGCCATGCTTCAGTAAGCGAGGCATGACCAGCTTGAAATCAGATGTTTCCACTGGTGTCGCTGAGGACTAGCCTGTGTCATGGGATTACTGGAATTAGTACTGGAATTGTCTGCCTGGGGAGGTGGTGGAATCACTATCCCTGGATATGTTTAAAAAAAGCCTGGACGTGGCACTCAGTGCCATGATTTAGTTGTGTTAGGGCTGGGTTGGACTCAATGATCTTGAAAGTCTCCTCCAACCTAATGATTCTGTGATTCTGGGTGTGATTTTTCTTTTCCACTTTTATTTTTTGGGTTTATTTTAATTTTTATTTCCCTAGCTTCTGGTCTGAGTCAGGGCTACAGGGTTCATGACCTAGGGCTTACTCTTGAAACACATTATGGCCAAACACTTCTCCTGAGGCTGGCAGGATGAAGTCTGCAAAGAGACCTTGAGTGTATGAAACGTTCTTGCTTCTCCCCATCACTACCCAAACCCAGCAGTAAAGCTTGTCTTGAGCTATGATGTAAAGTAAAAATATCTAACTGCTTGCAAGAAGTAGAGAGGTATGGATATTCTCAGTTCAGTCAGAGAGAAAAGGAGAGATTTCTACCAGGCTGGGCCTGGGAAAGAGTTTCAAAGGAATGTAAATAATTCACTATCTCTCTTGTTGTTCACATCGTTTATAGATATGTTCTGCCACTGTGCATCATTCATAGCACACCAATGGTGTGAGATGTTTTTACTTTAAGACCAATGACATTGGCCAGCATGATGTTCTCTACAAAAAGAGAGATATATTTGAAATAAAGCAGTTGAGTTCAGTTCTTTTAGCCTTCTGACTTGGAGTCTTCTTCATCCCTGTCCTGCCTCAACAGCGACAGAGAGGTTCTTTTGCTCTGTTGGAAGTGGAGGTGCATTGCTCAGTGGCTGGTAGAATCTCTCGCATTCACAATGGCAGCACAGACCCCAGTCTGAAAGAAAACTGGGGAAATTCTGTTTCATCATTTAACCATCCTTGCCAAGAATAATTTTTCTGTTACATATAATATCTTATTTTTCATATATCTTCCATGTCATCCGATATCCACCACTTGGGACCTGCAGCATTTCCCATGATCGAGGCAGAAGGAAACTTGGCTCATCTGTTAAGCCTTGCCTGTATTCTCCGTACAGCACAAACATGCTTTCTTGGTGTGGGACAGGCTGGATTCCCTGGAGGAATACCTTTTCTAATACCTGATTCCCACCTCTGAGCTATGAATCATTTTCCTCTGACTTTCTGGGGGCAGGTTCCTCATCTGCATTTTCCTTTGATCATTGTTTTAAAATCTTGAGGGATTCAGCTGCTTGCTCTGTTTATCTTGCTACCCTTTTTTCCCATTCAAGGTCTCCAAACACCTCTCTAAGAATGAGATAAAAGCTTGCACTGAGACCTTCACTGTTTTGTCTAATTCCCCAGTTTGCCTGGATCTCCTCACTGGCCTAGACAGGCTTAAATGTCATTGTGCTTTTGTGTAGATGCTTCAAGGTAGCTCATTGTCCTCCTTCTCCCTGCATTTCAAACCACACTTTTATTTCCAGTGTGTCCAAGGTCTTTTTTCTCAGTAGAGATCTGTGCTCAGCAGGCCACTCTGCTCTCATGGCACTTCAGAGACAGCCCTGCCCAAGCCTTCGGTGAAGAATTTGTTGCAAATGGCCTCCTGCCACTGATGGTTGCAGTTCAGGTGCTGTCTCTGCTGGTGCTTTTTGTCATCACCTGGTACTCGTCGAATTATAACTAGACAGTGTGGGGGAGTTTGGAACAAAAGGGTCAGAGCTGGCAAGGGTGGCTTATATCTATGAGTTAAACCAGTTTGTGGTGGTCAAAACTAGGACCTGCCACTTTCTCCCACCCCAAGCAGCTCAGTGCCTCCTGCTAGTGTGAAACAGCCCCAAGTCAAATGAGGACACATTGCATCTGGAGATGTTCTCTGCCTCCAGAAGATCAGCAGGATTTCAAAGGCTTAAGTAAGAAAGAGGAAAGCCCTTAAAATGAGCTTTCATAGCTCCACTGTTGTGTTTTGGCTTGGCAGAGTGATGTTTCAGGCAGAGGTGAGGTTAGATAACTGCTGGCAGAACATTAGGTGGCCAGGTCAGACTTCATCAAACAACACTGAGATCCGGAACCAGGAAAAATACTGTAATTTGAAAAAATTCATATAATTTGCTGTTTCCAGGCTCGCTGTTGAAGGAAAGTCATCAGCACTGAGAGATGGCTAGATGTGAGAGGCGGCACACGGTCCGCAGATGGATGGACATTGGAATCAGGCTGTGTGGGGATTAATTGCTGCGAGCCCAGAAAATAACCATAAAGGGATAACACAGCTGCTGCTGGAAAAAGCAAACCTCTTGGCTTCTTGCACCACCTCATGCACAGCGTTCCCCTCCCCTCCATCTCTCCCTGCTCCCTGTGTGCTGCCATAAGGCACGTCCTGGAGCCGTGCTTAATGGAAAAGTGATTTGTCTCATAACTGCAGCTTTACACAGTGTGCTACTGTGGGCGTTCCAAATTGCTAAGCAGATTTAAAGTGTTCTTTGAGTTGCAAACTGCAGTATTTCTCCATGTAGTGATTATTATTCATCTTTTCCAAGACACCGTGGGCCTGATCCTGCAATCTGCACTCCTATTAAAGTCAGTGCTGTGGGAGTACTGCCGGCATACAGACAGCAGGAGTAAGACCCAATTAATTTAGCCACAGGGAAGAGTAGGGCAGCAAACAACCTTTTTTCCTTTCTTGTTTTCCTTTTTTTTCCTTTTTCTTTTTTTTTTTCCTTTTTCTTTTTTTTTCTCCCCTGTGCTTGTATGTGAATTTTCTTGTTCTGTGGCCACCTCCTGAGAAGTGTATGTGGGTGCAGGCTACAGGCCAGTGCAGTCCAGGTGTGCTCACCAGCTTCCCAACTCTCTGGGAACATGTTCCCTTCCACTCTGCCTCCTTCTTTCTGTCTTTCTCTTGGGTCAGATGACCAGTAAGTCTTTCTCAATGGAAATGTCATGCAAACTGAGCTGTGTGCATGGTGAGAAGGGGCACAAACAGATAATTAAAATGGTATGTCTGGAAAAACTGCAAGTCTAAAAATGTGGTGTGTGTGTGTCTGCCTTGAGCCCTGACCCACACCACCAACCCTGCAGAAGCTGGTCCCCACCAAGAGCAACTTTGCATGGGATGGAGGCTGCAGATAGAATTTATGCATGTGTTCCCCACCCAAAATCAGGGTCTGTCTGTGGGCAATGCTGAAAAAATCTCTGACACTCATTCACCCTCTTCTTGTGGGGAAGAAAGCTCGGTGCTCTCCTGGTGGAAAAGGCAACTTTCCTTCAGTGACTGGCCTGCTGCGTTCTCCCTGCCAGAGGTGCTGGCATCAAGGGGGTGAGCTCCAGCTGCACTGCAAGGAGCATAAAACCCAGGATGGCTGCCCTGGTGTCCCACTGGCCCTTGTGTCACTGTTACCTCCATCCCAGGAGGAGACCTTGCATTCGGCTCAGTTAAAGACCATTGAGGCAACAGCGAGCCTCATGGTGTAAGGTGTTCATGGAAATGTGTGTTGCTAAGCAAATAGGATATTGTGCTTTGTATCAACTGCAGTGTTGGTAGCTTGGGAGATTGCATGCCTCGAGGACAGCTGTGACAGCTGAGCCTTGGAGCTGCAGATGCATGGAAGTCAAGGATGAGCTGGAGTCATCCCAACAGGAGCAGGGTGTTTGTGTGACTGTGACACTGGGACACATGGTGTCCTCAGGAAGGGCTCCTCAAGTCCTGCCGGGCTTTGGACGAGAGCTTTCACCATACAGAGAAACCTCTGCTTCCTTGCCTCAGATCCCAGCAGCACAGGGTGATGCCTGGGTGGGAGAAAACATCTTTCCCTTACTTTTTGTATGGAAATTTTCTGGGATTTTTTCCTGGTCTCACAGAAAGCCGTGACAAATCTCCTGTCCCCTCCTAGGGAGGCAGTGCCAGCCAGGAACACCTTAGGGAGTGAAAAACACTCTGTCAAAAACATAGGAAAAAACAAGTGGAGAAAGATCATGATTAGTTGCTTTTCTGCCATGTGCATGTGTAATAATGAACCTTGGGAGCGAGGCTGTTAGTCCTAATTACAGCTCTTTAAATATTTATATAGCCTAATCTGCTCACCTTGCTCTTTGGCCCAGTCCAGCATATCTGTAGGGCTGCCCTTTCCAACTCAGCCCCATTCATATATTTCACTGGCCCCTGGGTAGCTATTACTTTGCTTCATCTGAGAGAAGAAAAACAGATCACACCAGAAAGGTAAACCCCAGGTAAAAAGGGTGTGAAATAAATAGTGTTTATAGTTTTGCAGTGTTAAATAAAAGCAAGAGGTATAAATGTGTTGTTTTGCCTGCATAACAGGTTCATTACAATCTCCTCTCTCAACATCTTTTATGCAGATTTTTAACAAATGCAAAATCTGCAGATTTCAGGAAAACTTAGCATTGGACATACCCTGAAGAATCAACTGAGACAACCATGCTGGTTTTCCTGTGTGACCTCCATAAAATTGTAAATGATACTTTCAGCAGTGACAGAGCAGTATATTAACCCCCTCTTTCACCTCTCAATGCTTCATTACAACAGGCCTATTTAGATGTAATAGGAATGGCTGGAAGATAGATTAGATGCTCATGGCTATGATGTGGAATTAGTTATGTAGCCAACTCCTTCTTTGGCCCTTTTCTTAAAATCCCTTTTCTAATGCCTTTCCTTCAATAAACCTCAGGATCTCAGGCTCATTTCCAATGAACTACTTGTCAACTAGAGGAAGGAAAATCCAAACTAATGTTAGTTAATATCCTCCAACCTTGGATCACACCCACTCCCCACTCTGTACACTGAACATATAGGGGATAAATCCATGTAGCAAATGTCCCACAGTGAGGAAGCATGCAAATTATGGACTGTCTATAACATCACCACTGAAATAACCATCAATATGTACAGAAGAGCTGTGCAGCTCTCAGGATTTTGGTCATCTTGGCAATTTGAAGAATCTCTAATGTAGCACACTTCATCCTAAGCACCCTTATAAGCCTGTTACACAAGCAAAACAACACCTCTGTACCTCTGTTGCTTCCACAAAACCTTTATTAAGGAGATGTTACGCCAGAGGGACTAAATTAGTTTGCACAAAAAGTGCCTGATGTTCTCATGCTGCTCACTTCCATACCAAATTTGCTGGCTGGTCTAGGTCTGAAATAAAAAATTAAATCAAAACAGGAACCATTTTCTGCTTCTGAAGCCAAGTAGCACAGATTAGCCAATTTCAGTCCTTAGTCCATCTGATTCTGGGTCTCATCTGACCCCTGTGCTGTCCCTATGGTCTTAATACAGTATTCTTAGAATTATCTTTTTATTTCGTTTCTCCCCCAACTTCTACGTGTCTGAAATAGTATTGCAGTTGAGCAGGGTGATATTGTATCTCTGTGAAAACAGGGCTGTGGAAAAAGTATGGTGCTGTGTGGGGAGGATAGTGCTGAAACTGGTGCAGTCTGTTCCTCCCTGCCTTATATTTGGGAACAGTCCTCAGTGCATACTGCCCTCCATGCCATGCCAGGGCACTGGCTAGCACCAGGGCAGGGAGGAAATCAATGACTAAAGAGCATAAATGATGGCCAGCACCTGGGGCCTTTTGTTTGCTCATGCCAAAGGACCCGTAAGAAACCTCCACGAACAGGTGCTGCTTGACATCCCAGTGAAGCCAATTGGTGACTAGGGCTCCTGAAGGCTCCTTTCAACTCATTCCAGTTGTCTGGAAACTTTCCAGCAAAGTTCCAGGCCAACAGCTGCTTTCTTCAGGACTTGAATGTCTTGTATAGAATGAGTAGGTTCAGCCAAGGCTCGGGGGTGCCTTCCTCTGGATCCCTAACATCCATGGGCTGGGGGTGCTGCAAACTGGGGAATCAGAAAGATGTATTTGGAAAATCTTTTCCTGGGCTAAGAAGACTTTAAGTTAAGGGTCTGGCCCCAATTTCCTGAAACTCAGAGGGAGGGGGAAGGAAGAAAAATGTTCCTTTTGGTGAACCAGAATTCCTGATCTTCAGCCAGCTCTGGTACTGCCCTTGCTATCTATGCTAGGTTTCCAAGCATGTGAGCCAAGTGACTGCTCCTTATCAGACTGACCTCCTTGGTACCATGTGGGCACACCACAGCTCCAGGGACACGTTGCCTAGCTGCCAGCTCTCTGGTGCTGTCACTTCCCAGTGCTGGAGAGCAGCACGTTGGTTTAGCAGCACTGCACAGCCACCCTGTGCACCCTGCAGGGGCCTGAGGAGGCTGCCTCTCCAGAGCTGCACATTCAGTCTCCATCTGGAGAGGAGGACAAGGAGAGCCACAGGGAAGGAATGGCTCTCTTGGAGTCAGTGCAGTGCTGCAAGAAGGCAAGACCACTCTGGCAGGCAGGCAGGCAGTGGTCCCACTCTTTATTCAGCTTATGAGGGGCTGGACTATATTTTTGTAGGCATCTTCCCTGACATTATCAATGTGCTGAACAAATTAAGGACAGTGGTGGGACAGACTCTTTTCCCAGACCGCCCTGTTGCCTGTGAGGAACAGGACAAAATTTGCCTCCAACATTTTTTTTTTCACCTCAGAAGTGCCCCAGGATCTGCCAAGGTGGACATTAGCAGAGGAAGCCAGTGATGGGCAGAGACCTACCAGATTTGAGCAATGCACTCAAATACCTTGAGAAGAGCTTCATCAAACGTGGTACAGAGACAGTCTCCAGTAGCAGATAAGTATAAATGCACATAAACTATATAGTATGTATTCAAATACTTCAAATAATATAGAAAACCTCTGTTCTCTGGGTATTGACTCCTTATTTCATTAATTTCACATTCAACTCTCTTTCCTCCTGTATATAGAATCTCAAAATCATCAAGGCTGGAAAATACCTGTGAGATCATGGAGTCCCACCATTAACCCACCACCACGGTGTTCACAACTAAGCCATGTCTCCAAGTGCCACATCCCATGGTTTTTGAATGGGATGGTGACTCCACCACTTTGCTGGGCAGCCCGTTCCAGTGCTTGGCCACCCTTTCAGTGAGAAATGTTTCCTAATATCCAATCTAAACCTCTTCCTGGTGCAACTTAAGGCCACTTACTCTTGTCCTTTCAATTGTTAACTGAGAGAGGATGCTAGATTCATTGCACAACTCAAAATGAAGTCACCCAAGACTTGCAGGTTTTCTGCCACCACCACCACCCTGCAGCTGTTATTCAGGCTGGCTGCTCTCGCATCCCATTTCCACGTGGCCAGCAGTTCGCTCAGCTCGGCACACGTGCAGCAGCTCACACAATGCAGGGTTCAGTGACCAACAACACATTGATGGAATAGTTGTGCACACTGTGAACCCAGTATGTGTATAACAGTAATTCATGCCAGGCAGAAAAACTCTCTAGGAAAGGTTCTCCAACTCATTATTTCACTCAGCTGATTAAGATGAGGTGTCAGCACCGAGGTCCTGCAACTGAGCTCCCAAGGCTGACGAAGGTGCAGGCAGATTTTAGGGTGCTGTGAAGAGCTTAGGAAGACCTCTGGGAAACTCAGTTTATTTGCAGTGCACTTGTGCTGCTCTGTAGGTCCTGTATAGGGGAAATAAAAGGCCAGAGAGCACAGCAGACCCCTGCAAGGCAAAGATGCTCCTCTGTGAGAGAGCTGGCTTCCCCTTTCCACACCTGCAGGCACAAGGAGAGCTAAGCTGGCTCCTGGTGTGGTCCTGGAGTGACCACTGCATCTCCAGACAAGACCTGTTTGGGTCTTGTGAGTTTGGTACAAGGTGATGTACCAGCTACCCAGTGCTGCCCATGCCCTGTTAACATCTGTCCTGGAGGTGTGGGCAGCACTGAGGTGTCTGTCCTTGAGGAAGCAGAGGGAGCATTGCCTCCTCCTGAAGGGAACTGAGGAGTGGGAAAAAAGGAGGTGAATGACATTCCTGAAACGTGGGAAAAGAAACGTTTTATCATGGTTGCCATGGAAACTGGGGATGGACAATAAGCACTTACATGTTTTATCATGTCCCTTAGCACTTGTAGCATGCAACCTGTGTGAAAAGAAGCATTACCCTCTACAGGGAAGCTGACAGGTACTTGAACAGGAAAAAAAAAAAAAAAAGAGAGAAAGTGTGCCAGGGCATCCCAGCAGAGGGGCTACAGAGATGGCAGGGAGATGGCACTTCCTGAGGTGCTGCCAAAGAATGGGAATGAGGTACCCTGGAAGGATGGGCAGTGCAGGGTTAAACCGCTGGGGAGACAGGATATGGCATGGAGAATCCCATGGAACTCCAGGGCATGTGCCACCCTTGGGCTGTCATTACTACCAGCCCCACTCTGGCACCTTTTTGTGATCCTGTATGTCCTTAGTCCAACCAGGCAGCTCACGCCCAGCTGTTCTGTTTGTGTGCTTCCTCACTGCACTCTTTGAGGTTTTATTCAACACGTCGTGTATTACTTTAATCACTCAAATTAATTTTGGTGCATTTTACTGGAAAAGGTCATATAGCTCCAGCTCAACCCCTAAGTGACAGATCATGCCCACACACTATCAATACTCCAAAGAGCAAGACATTTCCCTGGTTACAATGCATTCATAGGCCAAAAATTGCTCTCAAAAATCGGTGTTTGATGTCCTCAGCACATAAAACATCCAGTATGTTGTGGTCATGATTATTTTGGTCATTTTGCTTTCCTCATCTGCCTAAAACATTAAACTTCTTCTTCCTGCTCCCACTCACATTCCTCCTCCATTTCCTTCAGGAAATCTTCTTATGGATGTGCAAAAAAACTGCAGGCACTTATCACATGAAGCACATCATGATGCGAAACACCCACCCTTCTCATGAAGTACCACCTCCCTCCTATCCATCTTCCTGAAGTACATGCCAGTGATCATCTGCAACCACTCTGCACAAAGCTAAATAGTTCTTCCTTCATGCTGAAACCACCAACAAAGAGCCTCCTTGGCCAGGGAAACAGAGCATACACTGAATCCAGATGCCCAGAACAAGAAGAGTTATAATGTTCTTATCTCTAGGAGCAAATAGTCCCTCTTCATTCCAGCACCTAGACCTGTTTTTTTTTGCAACAACAGAGCATCACAGACCTTTCCACTTCTTATTACTCTCAGTGAATATTTTATAGTGATCAGTCAGCCTCTGAAAATCCATGGAAAATACCTGGTCCTGCTGGAAAAGACTGGATATGTGTGTCTGTCATTTACAGCCCCTAAAGCCAACTCCAACTCTTGCATATTTCCAGGCTTTTGACATGACAGAGCAGAAATCTCTCCACTTCAAATCCCCGTGACATTTGCTGTAGCTGGTCTCACAAGCCTGGCTGGTGAGCAGTAAGATGCCAGAGGTAATGGTGGTGTGGTTGCCCACTTGGATGGGCACATTCCTGCTCCGCTCCTCTAGCTCTGGGCTCTGCTCACAGATCTAACTGGTCTTGGTCATCCAAAAGCTTTGCCACTGGCAGTGACCATCCAGTTCTGAACCACTGCCTGTTATCACCAGTTGTTGCTGCCTAGGTGAGCCCCAAAACAAAAATTTCATCAAGAAAAACAGCTTCATGTAACTTCTCCACAACATTTTATCTCATCTTCCTTTGGTGTCATTTCCTGCAGTGTATCACCTCAGTATCCAGTGTCTTTGGAAACCTCAGATGTAAATTATTCTGCCTGCCCAAATACAAATGCATGTGCATAATTCGTCCACATTAATGAATCTCATAATCATAGCACTTAGCAGCATGTTCTCCATCTGCCAAATAGTAATTTGAAAATGGGGCCAGGAACATTAATGGGTGTCAGGAAAGGATGTGAATCACGGGAGTTTGGTGCTTTAATACGCTTACGCCTCCAGACCAGTATTCCTGTAGTTTTGGAAAGGCATCCCACAAATTACTGCCAGCAAATTTGTAGAGTACAGAATAGAGGAAGGGACCATGAACCTCAGGATATCTCCTGAGTACTGAGAAAACAGCATATGCACAAGGGTTGTCAAGAGAAGCACATTAGACTGTGATAAATAAGCAGGGTGCACCAGGGAGTTTGATGCAGAGTGTACAATGTACATATTTATGTACTGAAAAATACTATCCCTGTATAGACATGGCCAAAGATCTAAAACAGTTAATGTCTTTTCTATAGATGGCCCAAAGACATCATTAAAAATCTAGAGATACATGTGGGTACCAGAGGGGGAGAAAACTGCAAGCTGTCTTCCCGATTAGTAGCTGGGATTAAATCCAGAATAGCTGATTTTCCCCAAGGAGCTATATGAGTATATTGTGACAAGTATATTATTTGAATCTACTTTTTCATGGTGGGGAGAAACATAGTTCAACTGAATTTATGTGACAGTAAGGCCTCTCTTTAGCTATGTTAAAATGCATTCTGGTGCACAGCAAATACAACTTGAAGCAAAGGTCTGTAGAGAATTAATATTCCCGATAGAGGCTTGGGTTTTGCCTGACACAGCACCAGGATGAATGGGCTGTTGTTAGGTTGAATTCTTAAGAATTCTTGTTACCAAGCAGGTCTCCCAGTAGCACTTGCAAAGATAAGGAGATCAGATCTCCAAATTCAGCGTGAAAGCTGATCACTAAATCATGATGGAAATTTTTCTCTTGCTTTCAAGGTATCAGGTAGTGGCTGTTACGACAGGCTACTGTGTCAGTTTGGAGACATATAAAATGCCCTATTTTCTTCACCCTTAATACCAAGATTGTTGCCTCCCCATTAATATGCCCTTTTTATCTTTTCTCTTTCATTTGGTATGTAATGCTACACTTTGCTTTGCTTGGTACTTTGCTGTGTAACCTACATCCCAAGGAGAACACAGGCGACTGTGGGTCACATTTGTTTGGTAGCAGGCTGGGCTGCAGATCATCATTCAAGCTGTCCATACAGGAGATGTTGCTGGTTGGCATATAACCATCTCTGCCTTGTAAATCTGAGGTCTCCTTTATCACACTGCTTCACAGCAGAGATAAGTGTGTCCTGCAAACACATTTCTCTGCATCTGAATCTTTTTATGGATTTGCTTTGACTGCATTCCTTCCTTTTTTTGTGTTTGCTTTCCACAGTTATCCTAGGGAACACATTTTCTGGAAGGAATACTCACCAAGTGTGAATTTAGCATGAAAACACATTTCAGACTCATAATAACAGATACTTACATCACAAAATAATTCCAGAAAGATACATTCACCCACTTGGGAACAGAAACACATCACATCATCAGAATACCAACATCTCCCAAAGAACTGGACACAAATGAGACACAAAGCACAGATTATTCCAATAAATTATTTAGCAAATAAGTCTGAGCAATAGGTCTATACATAAATATTGTGATCTCTTCTCAGATAATCTACAAAGATAAATGATTTAGCTATGTGTCAGATGAATTATTCAGCCAAATACTTGGAAAATAAGTGAGATGCAAACATTTGTTCTTAAAGAAGTCCTTTTAATCAACTAATCTTGTCAGCTTCTGACATAGGAAAAATGGAAAGAGAATGAAGCAGAACAGTTTCTTCCTGAGGAGCATTGATTATATGTCAGTAACATCCTTGTTTTAAATCTGGAGAAGAAGTCTTTGAACGCTAGTAACTTTCTTAAATCTTTCTCTGAGTTTGTAAAGTCATACATAGCACCAAGACACTACATCTCAAAAGTTTTGCAGAGATGCTCAAGGTCACAGTCAACATGTTTCTTAGAAAGACTCTAGAAATTAGTAAAAGGCCATCTCATGCAGCTCCATTAATTTCTTCTGTTGGATCACAAAATGTATTTTCTTCTTCTTACACCTTTCCTGAGTTACATCACAGCACCCCATTAAAGAAAATATGAATACATCTAATGACTCTCTCTTTTGAAACCATATTGAAATGCTTCTCCAAGAGAAGCAGCCTGCATTCCCCTTGAGCAATGAAGTCTGCCATCTGGTAGGTTTGTTCTTTGTAGTAATTTAGAGGATATTCAATCTTTTGTATGCAGAGAATTAGGTGGTGGAGGGACTTGGCAATCTATTGAAAAAAAAAAAACTGAGAAAAAACAGTTCATAAAGGCATTGTGTCCAGAGAAGAATATTAGAGAGGCATTAAGTAGAAAGACAAAAGGCAAGCTAGCATCAGCTCCTTTGAAAGCTGTAAATCATTCCAGCTCTTTGGGTGGTTGGTTAAGTTCATTGTTACTTGTGTAATTATTATTCTTCGTTAGAACCTAAGCTTCTAAACATATTTTGAAACAAAATAATCCAAAATGAGCTGCCAGAAAGACCTAATGGTGTGAAGGGGAGTCATGGAAAAAAATATGTTCACACAGACCCTTTAAGGAAACCCACAATTTTCATCTACGTAGCTCCATTGCTTGTCTTTGGAAATTAGGGCTTTTTCAAGCTATTGTCTTTGGTGCCTAAGTGTTGAGGGTAGCAGGCTCCTTAAGGGAGAAAGAGTCTCCAGACAAGGTTTTTGGTGTACCTTGGAGACCTTCACTGATCCTCTAACCTGGAGACTAATGGAGCAGGCTAATGCTTCCAAACCTCTTGTTTCCGCAGATGCCAGGAGCATTGGCCTGGGTGGAGGGTCCCCTCTGTGAAGTGGAGGCTGTTGGCAGAATCAAGTAAATCCCAACAGAGTGCAGAGCTAGCAAATCTATGGGCATGCTAGAAATTCAGGAGATTCGTGCAGAGTCTGATTATCTAAAGCAAATGTGTTACAGTCAGTGATGGCATGGGATGGATGGATGGATGGATGGATGGATGGATGGATGGATGGATGGATGGATGGATGGATGGATGGATGGATGGATGGATGGA